>JAURVB010001850.1:0-110657 GCA_033002965.1 Piper betle | reverse complement strand
ACCAATCAAATCCGAAGCTTAATTTATTCATCTTTTTCTGCATTAAAACATCAAAGTTAAGCATATATAATAAAATATTAATTAACTAAAAAAATAAAGTAAATTATTACTTAATTAATCATGTTTATACCCGGGAAGTACAAAATCATATTAAAAACATGAGTAAATATTACATATTTTAAACGCTTAACAGGGCAGCACCCACCGTTAAAATTATATATTCCTATTTGGGATTTTGGTTGGCCTGAGCCCACATTCGACCACCATGCACCAAGCGCAACCGGGGTAAAAGAATTGACTCAGCTCGATATGGGGCAGCACACTTAAAATTCTTGAAAGATTAAATACCTGCCCTCATTCCGAAAGGGGTGATAGGCTTGCAGTGGCACAAGATGACTCATTATGCACTTGTAATGTCGAGAGGGTTAGTCAATGACAAACATCGGTAACTATAGGCCGACGGCCACGTAGCGTCTGTGTGTGTATACAAAGGTTGTAGCTAGATGGATGGCCATCCTCCCAGTATAATAAGAGCTCGACATAGATTCATAATTATTAAAAGATTTAAATTCAGATGTTGTGGAATATATTAACTTGTTTCTTGTAATTATATGACTTAGTGTTCTTATCACTAACAAGGAATTGCCTCCACAGGTGTGAGCATGGAAGGATGGGTAGAGTTGGGATAGCTGGAGGACAATGTGAGCATTGGGCTTTTGATTTTTCTTATTTCTTAGTATACTTCTAGATTGTTTACATGCCAGTGGGATTTCGGTTTGGTTCATGGTGCTTAGATTATTTTGAGCATTTGTGATATTAAATTTTATGTCATAGGTTTATTTAAAATCTTAAAAATTAATAGAAAATTAATTTATGAGACACCCAGTTTCATATAGTAACACATGGCTCATGGCGCGGAACGGCCCATCGTTATATCCTCCTTCTTATTGTTTTCATCTTCTAACACTTCATTTCTTTCAGGTTGCTTTTCTTTTTCCAACTTTTCTTCCTTGGGTTCCTTGCCCTTGCTTTGTGTAACGACCCAGCCCCAAGCGCAACGTAATGGGCCTAAGTCATTTCTTTAAATTGGTTAACCCAAGTTAAAAGATCTATAGTCTATTCTCACTTATAAACAAGATCTTCTCCCAGTAGGTATTAGATGTGGGACTAAGTTGAGGGATCCCACAATCCACCCACCTTAGGAAATTTAGTCCTCAAAATGCCTATACTTGGCCCGTTGCTAGCCCTAGCCCACGACCTTTTGGCCCGTGACCAGCAGCCTAGCCAATGTCCTTAGTCCAGCCTGTTGCTAGCCCCAGCCCACTGACCTTTCTGGCCCGTGACCGGCAGCCTAGATAACGTCCTTAGTCCAACCCACCATCTAACACGTAACCAGGTTGCTCTGATACCACTTGTAACGACCAGGCCCAAAGTGCAACGTAACGGGCCTAAGTCATTTCTATAAAATAGTTAACCCAAGTTAAAGATTTACAGTTTATTCTCACTTACAAAAATGATCTTCTCCCAGTAGGTATTAGATATGGGATGAAGTTGAGGGATCTCACACTTTGTTTATCTGTTTCTTTTTTTTCTTGAATCTTCAATGATGATGTCGAATGACTTGTTGTCATAACATTGGCTGCCAAAGCCTTTTGGTGTTGTGGTAACTTTGTATTTGATTTTACCTTTGTTGAATAGTTCTTGAATTTTCTCCATTATGTCCCGAAACTTCACACTCGGATGGCCAACCATTTGATAGTATCGACAGAAGTTTTCTTTTTTGTCATCTTCTGGCTTTGGTGGATTCTTCGGTGTCTATGGTGTGATCTTTTCTTGCGAACCACCTTCATTGAACTACCTTTTGGTATCACTAATATTGTAGGTATAATCCTTTATATTCCTCCACTTTTGCCGTTGTCTAGATGTAGCCTTTTACCCTTCATTGTTGCTTCCTCACTTTTCTAGTTATTTTTCTAGACCTTGTTCGCTGAGTTCAGTGATAGCATTGATAATGCCTTAGCATTTTTCAATGAAGCGAAAAACCTTCCAAGCTCCACAGAGATCAACACCCTTTCGAAGAGTTGCTCGAAAGTGTTGCATTGTGCACCACAAAGATGTGGACTTTGCGCTAAGATATCATTGATCGTCATCTAACTAGTCAAGTGATTAGTACTATTGTAGTCGAGGTGACCCAGCTTGCCTCTGATAATGTGTCTCAAAGGTTGAATGACAAATTCATTATAGAGCTACATGCATGAGAGGAATGCCAAAAGAAACAGTGGATGATGGTGAATCGGGTCTGGTATAACTCTCTCCTTGGGCAATGATGAGAAATGTTAGGCTGGAGGGAGATGGCAAAGATGATGAGACACAGCCTCCGCTAAACTCACAGGAATATCTATGATGTTTTAAAACTCTAAAAACCAATGTGTTTGCCGATTTATGTTGAAGTTTTATGAGGGATTATGTTTCGTTGTGCTAGATTTGTAATGAGTGATTGTCTCTATGATCCAAATTTTAGGTTTTGAGAATGTTTGAAAGATGTTATACAAGTTAAAAATTGTTTGAATGCATGTGTGATTGTTTAAAGGTTGAATTTTTTTCCAAAATGGTTTGATAATCTCGGATGGAAATTTTTTGCAGATTTGTCACCAAATTTTGGTGATAGTTTGGTAAATGGTGTCAAACTTTAATATTTGTCCCAACATTTCGGCGAAAGTTAGCCACCAAACTATCACGGAAAGTTTCGCTGACCATTTATAAATAGTGTCGATTGGGCATAACTGACACCGAATTTTGGTAAATTTGACACCAAACTGTCACAAAGTTTACCACCGAAATTTGTTCATGAAAGACAGCGACAATCGGCTACCGAACTTAGACCAAAATTCAGTGACAATTAGCCACCGTCTTAAGTCACCAAATATATTTGGTGATAATTAACCACCAAACTGACACCAATTTTAATTAGTTGTAAAAGATTCTATCACCAAAATTTAGGCGGTTGTTTTTGGCGACAAACACCCTTTAGTCACCAAAAATGGCCTTATGTCTTTCTGGGAGAGAAGACCGTTTTTCCATTAGTGAAAAGCACGTTCACAGATAATCTATGTCCAGCATTGTCCCAACAAACATTGTTTTCAATAAAGGATGGGAAGAGAGAGAGATGAAGAGCATTGCTTGCCGGGGAAGGAGAGGCATTCCTTCTTTGCCAGAAAATGATGTAGTGTAAGTATCACTAGTTATGGAAGTATCGAACATCAAGAAGAGGGAGAGGGATTATCCATCAAGAGGGAAGGGACTGCTATTGTATTGGGTGGGGAGAAGATCGGGAGTCGAAGATCAGGATTAGGAGACACTCAGCAACAAACGCCAGACACTTGAAGGCCATGAGAGTTGGAGATTGGCGGCAATTGGCATGGCGACAAAAAAAGTGGTGGCAGTCGAGACAGAGGAGGTGGAGGGAGAGAAGAAAATCGGGGTGATAGATTTAGCTTTTTAGATTTTATTTAGCAAAGTTTTTTTAGTGTGGACTCATCGGTAAGCATCTTTTTTATTTTCTTATGGGCTTTATTTTACTGGCCACAAAAATATCATAGTCCATGTGGACATTCCATATTTAAAATACAGATACTCTACAAATTTTGGGCAGCCCTAGCCTGGCCCATAATTGGGCAGCCCTACCTCGAGCCCGGGGGCAAAGTTTGGTAAAAAAGGACTTCGGGCTCCCATGTGAAATTGGTATGGGTTTTATTTCTGATGCGGCGAATGGCATAAGGGTTTTATTTCTGATGCGGCTCATACGTAAAAACTCACCTACACCCAATGCCATAATCCATGACATTTCTATGCATATGCCACCTTTTAGTTGTAAATTTATCTATTATTAATCATTGATGATCATCCCCGGCCCAAATGAACTAACACTTCACAACGGTCACAGAGAAGCAACGGTAAAAATCCTGCTTGTACCAATTCACACGTGAGCCTCCCTTGCGCTACCGGCATCCCACAAGGCCGTCCGTACCACGTTTGCAACGGTCACATTTGACAAACTCTGGGAAAAGCTTTAACGGTCACTTTCAATCCTCCATCGACAGCCGTCCGCTCTTCATCGAACGGACCGAATGGCGTCCCCAGAAACCTTCTTCCCTCGCCCATCTCTGTCCCTCGCAAACAAGCTGCTACCAGAAATCAAAGCTGAAGAAAGAGACAAAAAAGAAAATGGGAAAAAAAGTTGGAACATGTGAAATTCCAAAGATGGATTTGCAATAAAACCGGCTGCATGAGTTGGTTTTTGGGTTTTTTCCACCACAAATATACCAGCTTGAGCTTAATCAGATTTGGGTGTGATTTGGTTTGAATTTCGATGGAAAGCGTGGAGATTGGTTGTGGCTTGTTGCTGGTGGATTTCACTGGTTTTAGCTGCAAATGCAAATGTGTATCTCCGAAAGGCTTCGGGCTTCAGTTTGGCGGTATGACCGTCGGCATGTCTGGCATCTTCTCGTGAGTAATTCTCGCTATGGTGTGAGCTTGTCTTTTTTTGTTAGATGTAAAGATATTGTGGAGATTCTTTGATTTGTTTGTATTGGCCAGACCATTCTTTCCTGCATTTGATTCTTGCTCGACCCAAAATTCTTTTTGTTTCTCTGTTCTTGACCATTCATTCATTCATTCTTTTTTCCGACCATATTTGTTTTGCTTTTTCTAGTTCTTGTTGTTTCTATTATTCATATTCGTTAGTACAATTAGCAAGGCTGGTTTGAAACAAACAAAAAAGAAGATAGAAGCCAAGACGTTGTTGAGAAGATAGGAGAACAAAGAAAGGTTTGAATAAGGACTTTGTAGGAGTAGAGGATGTTGGCTGGGTGCCCGACTCTGTTATCGCCGAGACACCGACTTCGCAGTGAGGCTTCTTCACAGTTTCAAGTTTCCCATTACCCTCTGGGTTCCATGAGTGGTACACAGAGGTTGGACCTCCCTCACACTTTCTCCCACAAAGAAGTAGTAGCCTCACGGTCCCAAAGCAGCAACAGACCCACCACCGTTTCCGTAGAAATACCAACTGAAGCCAAGAAAAATTGCTCCATCAGGCCCAATGTTAGAATTCCATCTCCTATTACTGCAGCTACTCAGACAGCAATATGGGAAGAGAAGAAGGAAGACATGTTTTGGGAGAGGGGAGGAACTTGAAGAGGTATCCTGACCACAGTTGTTCTGAGGAGTCTAGAGAGAACAGAGCCAAGAGGAAAAGAAGCAGCGGTAATGCTGGTGCTTCACCCTTAGATGAGTCCTTGGAGGGGAAGGGGCTTAGCTTAGGCCAACTGGGGTATGGTGATTTTTGGTTTACTGAAACAGGAGGGGATCCAATCCCTGTACTTGGAGGTATCAAAGGTCTGGCTCGTACCCAATGTCCCTTCACCATTATTGATGAAGAAAAGAGTTGTTTGATACCAAGGAAGGCAGTCTGTCCTCCTTCTCTGTCTTTGCCAAGCATCCCATGGATTGAGTCCAAGGGGGACAAAGATGCTTACAAAAGTGAGGAGGATCCCATCAAGGAGAATTCGACTTCTAGTGCATCGTCCGAGACGCAAAGCTCTCCGAGAAAGTTGAAGGAGAAGGAAACATTGGAAGAGGAAGGCAATGCTTCTCACTCCCCACGTCCTTCAGAACAAGTTCGGGCAACAGAAGCAGACATTGCCCAGAAAGGGAATTTAGGTCTTGAGCTAGTCAGCTTGTTAGTTGCCGGTGTTGAGTCGATTAGCTCCAAGAATTTGACGGCTATTAACCAGTACTTGTCAAGACTAGGCCAGCTTGCTTCTCCTGAAGGGCCTTCTTCAATCCATCGTATGGTTGCCTACTTTACAGAAGCTTTAGCTATTCGAATTGCGAGAATGTGGCCACACGTTTTCCATATAAACATCCCTCGAGAGACAGAACGAGCGGATGAGGACAGGGCCACCTCATTCAGGCTCCTCAATCAAATTAGCCCAATTCCCAAATTCCTCTACTTTACAGCAAATGAGATGCTGTTGAGGACTTTTGAAGGGAAAGACAGGATTCATATCATAGATTTTGATATCCAGCTAGGTCTTCAGTGGACGGGGCTGTTTCAGAGTTTAGCCATGAGGCCAAACCCGCCCGCACACGTTAGGATAACAGGGATTGGGGAGTCCAAACAGGAGCTTCAAGATACAGGTGATAGATTAGCAGGATTTGCTCAAGCATTGAACCTTCCATTCGAGTACCACCCAGTTGTGGATAGGCTAGAGGATGTGAGACTTTGGATGCTCCATGTGAAAGATGGCGAGTGTGTGGCTGTGAATTGCATTCTACAATTGCACAAGGTTCTCTACTCGAGTGGTAGCTTGAGAGACTTTCTGGGTCTAGTCCGGAGTACGAGCCCAAATGTTATTCTCATGGCCGAGCAAGAGGCAGAGCACAATGATGCTAGATGGGAGATGAGGTTCTCAACTTCTTTGAAATATTATTCAGCTATTTTCGATTCCATCGATACGTCTTTACCTTCTCACAGCGCTGCGAGGATCAAAATTGAGGAGATATTTGCTAGGGAAATCAGAAACATAGTTGCATCCGAAGGAAGCGAGAGGATAGAGAGACACGAAACTTTCAAGAAATGGAAGGCAGTAATGGAGGAAGCAGGTTTTAGATGCTTGGGAGTTGGGGAAAAAGAGACTCGACAAACCGAGATGTTGTTGAAGATGTACTCATGTGAACATTACCGAATGGAGAAGCAAAATGAAAGTGAAGGCCTCACACTGAATTATTTAGATCAAGCTTTGTACACAGTGTCTTCGTGGGAACTATTGGAGCATGGAGGCAGTTCTTCCAATGTTTCTCAGCCAAGTTGATAGAGTTACCTTTCTGCCAAGAAAATTCTTTTGACATATATTCTTTTATCTCAACACAATCAAGTAGCAAATTCTTTTTATGTAGAAAAAATGTATTCTTTTAGGGTGGTGGCATGCTTGGGCAGCATGGCCTAGCTTAATTGGAGCACTACTAGTAGGAGAGTCGGTCACACATACCAATTCATATTATTAGTTTAACAGCAACTCAAGATTGAGACATTCATAGCTGAAATATTTGCTTCTTCCCGCCTGGTTGGCAAGGAGAACCTTGATGCTTGTCGTATTTTTTTTAGAAATTTGTGTAAGCATTCTTTATTGTAACGTCAACTCACATTGTCTGCATGCTCTGTGAAGGATTGATATAGAGCTTTTGATTATTTGTAAGCGGACTATGCTTGTCGATTAAGGTTTTACAATGCATGATTTCTCTTTTTGTTAAAGCGACAACAAAGTTCAGGCTTCCCATGTTTAAAGCATAATAAACTGTTTCAGCCTCTACAAGCAGTCATTATTAATATCAAGTTTGATTAAGAACTGCAAAAAGCCAAGTAATGCCCCGCAAAATTACCTTCATCCTGCTTTCTTTTATGTTAATCAAGATTGATTCATTCCACTGTGGATTAAGTAGTAAATAAATGACGGATACACCGTCTCCCTGGCTATCTTTCCGAGCCAGTAGAAGCAAAATAGAGTTTCTTTGAACTTTTTTGCCCCTAATTTAGAGGGTTGGTAAAATGGGCGGTGGTGGTAGAAATCGGTGCAAAATAAAGTTTTATACATAAATACATAAAAAGCACGACTTTAAATTGAGTTTTCTTGGGAACTTTTTTTATACGGGTTTAAGTTTGCTACACCCCTCATAAATCATATATGAACCCCACCTCTAATTTAAACCTTTATAATGGGTCCCATGTAATAATAATATATATATTTTTTATCTTTTTTAGATAGGAGGCTTATAAATTTTTATCTTTTTTAGATATTAATATGACATAGTTTTAGATGCTTTAAAACTTCTAGTTTAAAAGTATTTCAAATTTAATTTTTTGTTCATTATTACCTTGATAGTTAATATAAAAGGGATTCATCACAAATTTTATAAATATCTTAATTATTTATTTTTATAGTTATCTATGCAAATTTTAGGTAATGAGACCCACCAAATTGCATTAAATAAAGTTTCATACATGAATACATAAAAAGCACGATTTAAAATTGAGTTTTTTTTAAAACTTTTTTATAGGAGATGACCCAGCTGAGTTCATACATTTTGCTTTACAAGCGCATAAATAGTTGGTAAAAAGTTAAAGTTTGGTACACCTCATACATCATATATGAACCCCACCTCTAATTTAACTTTTATAGTGGGTCCCCATGAAATAATATATATATATATATATAATTGCTGTGGTGCGCTACCTATTTTTGCCGTGCAGGAGCGCACCATAGAGATAGCTGCCAAATCAAAATCCAGCGGCTCTCAGTTCCCCCTCCCCCCTCCCCTGCTTTCCCGCCGCTCCCCCCTTCTACCCTCACCCGCAACCGCCGCTCTTGCCACCGCCTGGCTTCCCGTCACTCCCCCCTCCTCCCGGCTTCATGCCGCTCCCCTCGCCCCTCCCCCAGCACCTGCCGACAGCCATCGACCCCGCCCGTTTCTCCCCACCCTGCTCCGCCTCCCCAACTACCCATTCTCCTCCCCCATCCCCGCCTTGTTCTCCCCCCTGCCTGTTTTGCTGCTCGACGAAGCTCCTCCCTACTGTTTGCTGTCTTGACCTCCTCCATGCTAGCGTCCTCCTCAACCCTTCCGACTTTGGCCTGAAGCACAACATCGGCCCGGACTGCTCCTTCCTCCTCCCTGCGATGTGGTGCAGGTGATGGCAATGGTGTAGCTGACGGTTGGTAGCAAGTGACCTACAGTGAGGTCGCTGGCTGTGGGGTGGCACGACAAAATAGGGGAGAAGGTTGGGGGAAAAGAAATATGTTTAGTTACGGGGGCAGTTTCATAATCAAAACTTGACTTGCTCCTCACTTGAGTCAATACTGTGAAATACATCCTACAAAATATTAAAAAATATAATAAAATGCCATAAAATAAAATAATCGAGTTCTAAATTAAATAATATGCTTTAAACCTAATAACCTAATAATATGTATTAGGACGCGTTAATTATTCATTTTGGGTGGTTATGCCCTTATAAAAAATAACTGCTTTTAAGAGTATTCTAGTTTCTTTTAAAAATGGGAAAATAATGAGTTATCAGAATATATTATAGTATGCCACTTTTTTTTATATATAATGGATCACAAAATTAATTTAAAGTTGTTTATTGCGTTAGGATGCATTATTTATTAATTTTGGGTGGGTTATTAAGTTTAAAGTTTGTTATTCAAGTTAGAACTCAATATTTTATTTTAAGATATTTTACTATATTTTTAAATATTTTTATGGATGTATTTCATAATATTGACTCGAGTTAGGAGCGAGTCAAATTTTTATTACCAAATTGCCATCATTTCATTTTTCTTCACCGACCCTATTTTCTCCCCCATTGACGGATACCTCTGTTTTTGCTCCACCACCGCCACTGGCGACTTCGCCGCCGGCATCACTTGTACCACTGCCGGCGTCACCTGCACCACCGCGCAGGGGGGAAGGAGCAGTCCGGGCCGACGTCGTGCTCAAGGCAGAAGTCTGAGGGGTGGAGGAGCATACCAGCATGGAGGAGGCTAGGGCAGCAGGACGGCGGGGAGGAGCTCAGCCGAGCGGCAAAACCGGGGGTGAAACGTGCGGCGAGAAAGTCGGGGGAGTGGCGGGAAGGGGCAAGGGGAGCTATGGGAAGGGGTGTGGGGAGCAGTGTGAAGGAGGGGGGAGGGGCAGGGAGGGCGACGGCTGGGGGTGGTGGTGGGTGGGCAGCAGACGTCAGGGAGGAGCTCAGCCGAGCGGCAAAACCCGGCGGGGGGTGGGGGGAGATAGTGCGAGGTGGGGGTGAAACGTGCGGCGAGAAAGTCGGGGGGAGTGGCAGGAAGGGGCAAGGGGAGCTACGGGAAGGGGTGTGGGGAGCGATGGAAAGGAGGGGGGAGGGGGGAGGTGGGGGGAGGGTTGCTGCTGGGGATGGTGGTGGGTGTGGGGGCGGGAGCCGTTGGATTTCAATCCATTGATTGTCTCTTTGGTGCACTGCCTGCACTACAAAAATTGGCAGTGCACCATAGTAGTTCTCTCTCTATGTATATATGAGAAATAAGGTATATAAATTTAGAAGGCTCATAATTTTTTATATTTTTTAGACATAAAGACGACATATATTTACATGCTTTAAAAGTGCCTATTTAAAAGTATTTTAAATTTAATTTTTGTTTATTATTATAGAAGGGTTAAAAACATTAGATTCATTATAAGTTTTATATGTTCCTTACTTATTTATTTTTATAGTTATCTATAGATTTCGGGTAATGGAACCCACCAAATTGCTTTAGATAAAGTTTCATCAAGAAGACATAAAAAGCACGACTTTAAATTGTGTTTTTTAAAAAAATTTTATAGGTAGTTACTCAACTCCGTTCATACAAGTACTTAATAGTTGTTAAAAAGTTAAAGTTTTCTACACCTCATATATATCATACCTGAATCCCACCTCTAATTTATACCTATATATAAAAATATAAATATAAAATAAAGCATATAAAGAGGAGGCTCATAAATTTTTATCTTTTTGGGACATTAATATGACCTATTTTTAGCCCTTTAAATGTGCTAATTTACAGTATTTTAAATTTAATTTTTGTTCATTATTACCTTGATAGTTAATATAAAAGGTTTAAAAGCATTATATTCATAAGAAATTTCATAAGTATCTTAATAATTTTTTATAGTTATCTATGTAGAATTCTGGTAATGGAACCCACTAAATTGTTTTAAATAAAAGTTATAGCTACCAGTTGTGACTAATGTATACAAAGTTCATAATAATAGTTTTGATTGGAAAGAGTGGTGGAAACTAATATTGGAAAATTTTTAGCCAAGCCATTTGTTTTTGCCCGCATATTTTGACTGGTTGACATAGATTCCACTGTGCATCTCTACAATTAGAAAAAAATCAACTCCATTTGTGGACAAATGATATCAGCCTACATATAATAAATAAAACTTATTAGAACGATATAAACCCACTTAAAAAACATGGAAAAGTATGCATTGAAAACCCTATGTCGGAGCTCGGTTGTGGTCACCACTAGAGAAGAGCAAGGGAGAGTGACTGAGATGGGAGGAGGCCATGCTAAGGCCCCCATCACCGCCGCCACGTAGCACTACCACCCATAGTTGTAAAAATCGGAATTTTAATCGGAATCGGTTTTCAAAGGAGTCGGAATCGGAATCGGAATCGGTCTAAATCGAACAAAAATCGGTCCAGTTAAATCGGTCCAAATCGGTCATATATAATAATTTGAAAATTCATAACATAAATATAAAAAATTAGATATTGATGTAATCTTGATATTATTGTGTGTATTATATTTTATGATAATTTTCATATATTTTTGGATTTTTTAAAAATTATTTTTAATTAATTATTATATTTTACTCGGGTCGGAATCGAGTCAAATTTTAATTACGAAAATGTCACTTCCGCTCTTCACCCCGGTCGTCGCCGCCCTGCCTCCCCCCACCGGCCCTGCCACGCCCGGACTCCCCCCATCAGTGCACGCCCGAACTCCCCCTCGCCGCCCCTGCCCCGCCTAGACTCCCCCCGCCAGCCCCGCCCCGCCACCTTAGTCCTGTCGGCTCCGATCCGTCCCCCGCGGCCCCCACCCCCCCTCTGGCCCTGCCCTACCTTGCTGGAGCGAAGGGGCGGCAGCGACGGCGGAGGGAGAACAAGCGGTATTTCCATCATTAAAAACTTTAAATTCCTATTTTACCGATACATTAATAATTTATATAATATAAAATGAAGGGTATTTTAGTAATTTAACCAAAACCGATTCAAATACCGATTCCACCCGAATTTGACTCGGATTTTGCCCGATCCAATTTAAATCTGCCAATTCCGAGTGGAATCGGCCGATTTTTTCAACAGTGCTACCACCACCATTGCCATGACAGCTATCCATCATTGTCTACTACATCTGTAATACCATCATCATCATCTTTCACTCCCCTATGTACATCCTCATAAACCCAATGAAGACGATAGTAAGAACATAAACAAGATGACAATTTTTGTCTTACAATAAACAAAAAACCACTACAAAACCCAAACCTTCGGTTCAATGTTATGTTTGTCCTAAAGATTTCATGAATCTTGAATTAATATTTTGTTGATGAACCACAATTAATGTAAAACTTGTGACTGGAGTCAGAGTTTTACATTACCGAACTAGTCGGTTCCTTCGTCGGTTCGAGTCGAGTCACTTTCATAAACAGCGTGCTGAGTCAAGTTACTTTCATAAACCGCGTGCTGAGTCGAGGCCCGTCGTGAGTTATGAGAGATGAGGTCAGGTGTATCTGAATATATGATGATAATTTCGGAAAAATGGTGAGAAATGAGTTATCAGAATATATGAAAGTATGCAGTATAAATATTTTTAATGTATTTGATCGCAGAAATATTTTTAGGCTGAATAATGCATTAGGACGCGTTAAGGGCCATTTGGGTAGGCTATTAGTTATAGAACATATTATTGTGGCGTTATGGTTTGTATTATATTTTATGGTATTTTCCCCTATTTTGTTGGATTTTTTAAGGATTTGTTATGAGTAGTTATTATTTTTGACTCAAGTCGAACTCCAGTCAAGTTTTATTTACGAGTTTACCACCGAACACCCCGCCACCATCTTCTTCCCCAAAATCCTCGACATGTCGCCGCTGTATTTGTCGCCACAGCCGCCGCCGACGGCACCCTGTTGCCGATCGACGCCACCCTACTACTGATTGATGCTGCGAAGCACTGCCGTGCTGTCACCTTGCCACCCCAAGCCCGGCCGTCGTCAGGCTTGCATGATGTAGGATTGCCGAGGCCTAGCGTTGTGCTTGCGTCACTGATCTCGCCATTGACGACCTTTGCCACAGCCATCCAGTGGTCACCTTGATGTCTTCGACCCTCCTACAACCTTACCCAACTGGAGCAAAGCAAAATGTTGCCAACCATGGCCAGATCTCCACACTCCACTGTCGACAGCCATGTTTGCCCTTTTTCTGGCTAGCCATCACCTCCGCCGACCTCATTGATGCTGCAGACGTGTCGGGCTTGCCGAGCCAGTGCCAATGATACCACAAACCACCACTATATTGCCAGTAGCCGCAGCTAGCAAATGTTGCTAGAAAGCCACTGGAACCCACCGGAAAACAGGAGTCACTGGAATTTACCGGATCTTCCGCCGAACTCATCTAGTCAAATCTGATCGAACTTCGGATAATCTCATATAGTCGAAACCCTAGCTATCGTCGATTGCTATCGACACGCAAGGTATAATTTATTTTAATTGAATTATTTAAGAATAATGATTATTAGCACAACATTCTAGGATGCTAGGATTGAGTGATTGATGTGTTAGTAATTTTTATGTTTGTAAAATTATGAAGATGTGTGACTGTGATATTAAAACGAATGCTAAGGAATTAATTAGGTAAAATAAACAAGTACGGTAATTTAATGCAACATAGAGTAAAAAACTTATACTGATTGTTATTGATGTGTGTTGATTGATGCATGGTTGATGTGAGTATGCTATAGGATGTGTGAATGCATCATGAGCGGTCATTAGTATTTAGTTTTGATGAGTAGGTATGAAGTAGGAGCTTGCCGCTTAGGTGCGCAGACACGCTTGAAGCTTCTAGCAGGTCTGTTAGGATTCGCTTCCGATTTTATTTCTATCGTGTGTTGTTTTACAAGTAAGTGGACGTGTCGAGTGGTGGATTTATTGTATCCCACTCCACATGAGCCATTTAGTCTCGCATTATTTCCGGATTAATAACCCTCGAGGATGTGATCCCTCGAGTTTGTTCTAGAAACTCTGATCCAGCTTATCATGCCTTCAGGCCTATTATATAAATCTTTACCTATGCCTATAAATCCCTACAATGAGAGATGGAATGAGGGAAATTCAACAACTGTGCTATGCAAGCGGGCACGTGCTAGTCAAAGCCGAAAATACAGACAATCATGCTCTGTGAACCAGTATGTACTAGTTGATAGCAGGCTCTTGATTGGTGTGCCTGTTCCATTCCCAAGTGATCATGATAACTCCACCTTTGAGTTCCTCAAACCTGGAGAAGTGTGGAGGTTTACGGGTACTGCTATACAATGCATGTCTAGACTTGTGGTTTTAAAGGTTATTGAAGGCGCATGCCTGAGAGTACTCAGCCTGTGTACTCAGGGCCAGCAACGGTATGGTGGATATAAAGGGCGGTAGAGAAAAGAACGAATTTGTGGCGTAAGTGATAGATGAAAATGCCAAGTCATGAGAATGAGATAGAAAGGGGATGCTGTCGAGCCAAGGCCGACGGCTCCTATTTAGTGCCCTTATGAGAGTTCTAGTGGAAGTTATGAATGCTTTACTTTAACAGGAAGGTCAGCCCTCCTGTGTTAGTTTGTTATTGGCCATTTATGGACTAGTAACACTCGTTACTGATAGTTTTCTATTATTTATGTTGGTGAGAATCTCGAGGATTGAGCGCTGTCAGGACCATGGAGGAGTAGCAAAGCTATTGCACACATGTACCTGCCGAACATAATAGATTGTAATGATGATTTCTAAGCTGTGTGAATGATGAGTTTGTTTAAGATTATTCGGTGAAATGCTATGAACGTTTTTAGACTCGGCTTGAATAAGGCAGAAATTGAAAAAGACTAGAATGGAAATGATAATGTCAAGTTTTGTAATTATATCGATATGAATATTTATTGTTGTTGTGGACAGGTTGGCCCCCTATTGCACTTTTAGGTGAGACTCTATTTGTTTTGTTTTATAAATATTATTTATTTTTGGTCTTGTTTTCACAGTTGTTCTGTTCGTGCATGATAGCATATCATGACATGCATGTGGGGTCATGTTAGAATGGTTTGGTCGCCGGTAACATTTATAGGTTGGTTCATGGGTGAACTGAAAAGGGGTGTTACAGGAATGGTATCAGAGCTAACCATCGGTTGATTAAGATGATAAATGTAATATAGGTCACATGTGTGCAAAAGCTACTCCGAGTGGTTTCAATAGTTATTATTCTATCTTATTAATTTTTTTGTCGTAGATTTCTTACCAATAAGTGGTGTCGCAATGCGAGCAGGTTAGAGCAATGATTGCTAGTAGAATTGTGAGACAGACTCGAAGGACATAGATTAGTGCCCCATCTCCTCCACTGCCTAGACAGGATAGTCCCGGACATGATCACAGTGACACAGCATCTAGTTGACTGAGGACCACCAGGACACTAGCAGGGACTAGTGTGCAAGTTTCATCTAGTCGACATAGTGAGAGCCATCACCAAGACAGTCAATGTGATAGTCACCGTAGCAGAAGTGGTCGACAGGAGAGAGATGCACCAATTGCCAGATTGGCTTAGGTATAGATACAGATGCAACAAAACTAAGAGGAATTCAGGAGATTGCTCAGACAGATAACCCTCTCAGTAGCCAGAGCTAAAAAGAAGCCAGTAGTGGATGATGACGCAAGAGGACAGCCACCAGTTCCTATGGGCCCTTCGCTGCCTCCTCCCCCTCCACCCCTACAACAAAGAGCTACTCCAATAATAGCTCCTTTGTTTACCCCACTTCAAACGAGGATGAGACCAAACGTTAGTGGACCCGCAGTAGCAGGTAGCGGATAGGTTACAGGTAAAAGTGGTACTGCAGGATTTGACAGTGTATGTGTTGGTATAGGACCACAGTTTCCACAGTATGAATGAGAAGAAGGATTGAACAGATCAATGGATGCAAAGAATGTAGAACTATGGCAGTATGAAAGGTTTGTGAAGAATGTTGGACAACCTTTCTCTGGGAAGTTGGATGCAGAGGAGGCATTCCTATGGATATCGTTAGCCATAGGAGTGTTTGATAGTATGGGATGCCTGATGGAGCACACAGTACGCATCATTATAGGGGCATTCCAGGATTAAGCTAGAGTATGGCGGGATTTGGAGCAGAATTCCACATTTGCTCACTGTCAACCCCAAAACATCACTTGGGAGGAATTCAGAGAGGAATTCGATGGAAAGTATTTTCCGCCAAATGTCAGGAATAGGAAGGAGTGGGAATTCCAGATCTTGAGACAAGGACCCATGATGGTGGTGCAATATGAGACCAGGTTTAGAGCTCCGGAGAGATTTGCACTAGATTTAGTCCCCACCAAATGAAGAAGGATAGAACGATTTTATGAAGGCCTCCATCATGAGATCAGGATGGCCTATTTGGATAGGAAGTTTCCTACCTTCGGTGATGTTGTGAGAGATAATGGCTAGGCAAAATGAGTTATAGCTGCTAGACCTCGCTGGCATTTTGACCAAAAGCAGCAACACCCTAGACAGTATTAGCTAGAGCAAGGAGCACATTAGAGATGTCAAATAGATGTGTTACTTGCTATGAGGGCTATGGATGGCCAAGATTAGGACAACATATCAACTTTCTGTCAGAACTACAGACGTCGTTGTGGAGTTGAGTGCAGCATGCACAAACGCTTGCTATAGATGCAGTCAGCTAGGAGATAGAGCCGCAGAGTGGAAAGCATGCATTAGGCTATGCTATAGTTGTGGTCAACCAGGGCATATAGTGCAACTTGTCCAACTAGACATACCCAACATGTGACGCTCCTAGCACCTCTATAGAGGCTTACACTCCTAGCTCCAAAGCAGCAACCACGACAGAGAGGTCAACATGGCCAAAGTCAAGGCCAGAGAGGCGGAGACTAACAACCACCGAGACAATAGTAGAGGGGACAGAACCAGAGAGGGTATGTGGCTACAAGATAGGCTAGACAATAGAGGGGCAGAAAATAGCTACCGCCAGCTCAGGATCAGAGGGAAACGAATTAGGCACTACCACCAGCAGTACCTCCTGCCCCAGCATAGCAGCATGACTAATCTCAAAATGAATTGGGAGACCGCCTAATCTCAAAATGAGCTGGGAGACGATTTCTAATCTCAGAATGAGCTGGAAGATGACTTTTACTAATCTCAGAATGACCTGAGAGACAAATTGCTAATCTCAGATATGACCTGAGCAATAATTACTAAAGGCTTGTGTAATAATAATAATAATAACGAATGAAATGATAATAGAGATCATATTGACTTCTTTTATTTAATTATGTGGCTTAGTGGTTTTATCACTAACGCGGAACTGCCTTCGCAGGTGAGTAGCATTAGACTGAAGAATAGAAGTGTGGTTGGTGGTTCTTTTACCAACCTAGGTATGGTGAATCAATAATAAAAATTAGACTTCCTTATTATTCTCTTGTGTTAAAAATGTGGCTATGGGAAACGGTCCGAGACTATGGGACAGTTATTTTATATTTTAGAGAACATGATTTATATGTTGGGAGACTTAATTGTTGTATTTAAATTCATGTTGTGGAATGTTACATTTACATTAACTATATTTTTAAGTAACACCCGGTCCGGTTCGGGCAGGTCGTTAAAGGTGGTATCAGAGCCAAGTTTCCCATTAGCTCACATTTTATGACTCAATTACCTTATTGAAAAGTCCAATAATTATCTTTTCCCACTGTGTTGTTTTATTAATTGACAAATTCATTCGCTAATAAACCTAAGTCATAACTGAAACAAAAAAGCTAATGAGCCATTATGGTTCAACGTTTTAGATGGCAGGCACTCGTAGACAGTCAAATCGAGCAACTCCGCCCAATGTGAACACTGAGAATGTATTGGCTCAGATCCTAATGGCCATACAGGGACTGGCGTAGGCTTCAGAGAATACAAATTTTGTGGTTCAAAATATTGTTCAGGGGTTACCGGGAGTGGTAGCAAGGCATGGAGCCTCAAACTCGGCAGCGGGTCGTAGAATCACCCCAGATGGTGGTCAGGGGAGTGCCCAAGGGTGGGTAGGGTTAGAAGACCCGGGCGAGAAAGGGGAGCGTCCAAACCCAGTGCCACCGATAGTTTGATAAGTGGTGCCGCCAGTGGTTGATGATAGTGACTACTACACTGTGGAAAAGTTCAAGAAGAATGGAGCAGAGGCATTTATTGGAGGGATCGATCCAATGTGGGTGGAGAGCAGGATTGACATTATTGAAAAAGCGTTTAGGGCTCTGTCTGTGCTTCACCGCCATCAAGTGAGATTGGTAACATGCATGCTTCAAGAGGAAGCATCTTACTGGTGGAAACCCATGGAGAAAGCCACATTCCATCGACGTGATATTTCTTCCATCGCATGAGCAGAATTTCTGGTAGCTATCCTATCCAAACAAACAATTCGACTGCCCATTGTTTTGTTAAAATTGTAAAGTCTTTTTGGCTAACTTAGTTGAGTATGTGTCAAAACCCAAAGAATTGTCCATGTTTCATGTGGTAGCAGAGTTTCCCGATGTATTCCCACGAGAACTTTAAGTGTTACTTCCTAAGCCGGAATTGGAGTTTGCCATTGACCTAGCACCTGGAACAACACCAATTTCTAAAGCACCATACTGTATGGCCCGAGGAGAACTCAAGGAGTTAAAGAGTAAACTAGAAGAGTTGTTGCAGGTAGGCTTCATCAGACCAAGTACTTCACCCTGGGGAGCCCCTGTTCTTTTTGTGAGGAAGAAAGATGGACCACTTCAGTTGTGTATTGACTATCGAAAAATCAATCAAGTGACAGTCAAGAATTGGTACCCCTTATTGAGGATTGATGATTTGTTTGATCAGCTAAAACAACCAAAATATTTTCTAAGATAGACTTGTGGTCTGGTAATCACTATGTGCGAGTAAAGGAGTCAAACATATAGAAAATGGCTTTCCGAACTCAGTATGGACATTAAGAGTTTCTTGTTATGCCTTTTGGTCTAACAAATGCACCAGTGGCCTTTATGTCACTCATGAACATAGTATTCCACACATACCTAGACAAGTTTATTATCGTATTTGTGGACGACATTCTGGTCGATTCAAATAATGAAGAAGAGCATGTGAAGCACCTGTCTATTACTCTTCATGTTCTTAGAGAACATTGAACATGAATTGTTCGCCAACCTCTCAATGTGTGACTTCTGGATGACGGAGGTAAATTTCCTTGGTCATATTGTCTCAAAGGCTGGAATAGGAGTGGATCCATCAAAAGTGAAAGGAGTCACTGATTGGCCACAGTCTAAGTTAGTCACTGATATCAGAAACTTCCTTGGTTTAGCAGGTTACTATAGGATATTTATTAATGACTTCTCCTTAGTAGCATCGCCGATGACCAAACTCACAAGGAAGGGGGATAAGTTTCATTGGAGTAGGAAGTGTGAGTAGAGTTTCTAGTCTCTAAAGAAGAGTTTAACAACTGCACCAGGTTGACCCTGCCAAATGGTGATGAAGGATTCATAGTCTTCAATGATGTGTCTCGGTTTGGTTTAGGATGTGTCCTTATGCAAGAAGGTAAGGTGGTGGCCTATGCCTCTCGTCAACTGAAGATTCATGAGCAAAATTATGCAACCCATGACTTGGAACCGACAGCAGTGGTTTTTGCCTTGATGATTTGGAGACACTACTTGTATGGAGCCAACTTCAAAGTCTTCACTGACCACCAGAGTTTGAAGTATATCTTCACCCAGAATGACCTTAACCTTCGACAGAGGCGGTGGATAGAATATTTGAAGGACTACGACTTCCAAATCATATACCATCCAAGGAAAGAGATTGTGGTAGTCGACGCGTTGAGTCGGAAGGGCAAAGTGGACAAAATTCAGTAGCTACCTAGACTTTGGGCCATGTCAGCAGAGGTGGTAGCTATCATCCCAGTTGAGCAACTAATATGCTTATTGGCAAATTTGGTTGTTTCCAATGATTTAGTTGATCGTGTTAAGCTAGCCCAAATGGGTGATGAGGAGCTAGATAAAATGTTGGACAAGATTCTTAACATTTTAGCTGATTCAAATAGCGTGATCAGATTTAGAGGAAGGTTGTGTGTACCCGAGGATAATGCGCTGAAGCGGAACATCTTGGATGAGGCTCATTGCTCAAAGTTCTTGATACACCCTAATGTTACTAAAATATATTACGATTTAAAGCGAACCTATTGGTGGATTGGGATGAAAAGGGATGTTGCTGATTTTGTCTCTAATTGTCAGACTTGCCAACAGATCAAAGCCCAACATCAACTACCTAGAGGACTATTGCAACCTTTGGAAATGGGAGTGTGTCATATACGATTTTATTTCAAAGCTCCCAAGAGCTCAAAAGAAGCATGACTCCATATGGGTAGTTTTGAACCGACTAACTAAGGTATCTCACTTCACCCCCACGAAATCAATGTGAACGGCAGAATACTTGGCAGGATTGTATGTCGATAATATTGTTAAGTTGCATGGGATTCCAAAGGAGATAGTCTCCAACCGCAATTCCCTACTCACCTCGCATTTCTGGGAAGCTTTCCAAAAAGCCACGGGAACTCAAGTTAACTTGAGTATAGCATATCATCCCCAAACTGATGGTCAGAGTGAGAGGACTATTCAGACTTTGGAAGATTTGTTAAGATCTTGCATTCTTGACTGGGGAGGTGATTGGGAGAAACACTTAGCCTTAGCTGAATTCACCTACAATAATTCTTACCAAGCCAGTATAGGGATTGCACTATTTGATGCCTTATATGGTAGGCCTTGTAGATCTCCATCATGTTGGCTAGAGTCCACCAAAGCAGTTATAGTCGGGCTAGAGATGGTGAGGGAAGCAACTGAAAAGGTATAACCCATTCAGCAAAGACCTAAGGCAGCTCATGATCCACAAATGTGTTATGCTGACACTCGAAGAAAGGACCTAGAGTTCCAAGTTGGGGAGTTTGTGCACCTAAAGACATCCCCTATGAAGGGGGTGATCAAATTTAATATATCAGCGAAGTTGAAGCCAAGATTCAGAGGACCGTTTCCAATTCTGGATCGAGTTGGGAATTGTGTATATAGATTAGCATTACCACCAAGCCTAGTTGGAGTACACAATGTTTTCCATGTGTCAATGCTAAGGAAATATGTATGGGATGAGGTTCATATCATCACAAATTTTGAAGACTTAGAGCTACAATCAAATTTTACCTACGAGGAAAAGCCGATTCGCATCCTGGCAAGAGAAATAAAGACACTCAGGAACAAGAAAATTCCTTTGGTAAAAGTATTGTGGAAAAATTAGGGGTCAAAGGAAGCTACATGGGAGACTGAACAAGAAATGACAAGGAAATACCCTAGCCTGTTTGTGGTATAGTCATTTGTATTTGTAGTAGCATGAACTGATTCTGAAGAAATAAATAAAATTAATCATGATTGTTCTATTGCTGTTATGATATTTCGGGGAGGAAATATGTCCAAATTGGTGTGATTGTAAAGAACGTGAGAAAATAAAAATAAAAATAAAAATTGACGCGGATGCAGTCCGGAAAGGACCGAACGTGTAGGACTCTTGCATGCATGGTTTTGATGGTAAGGATGTAGGGTTGATGACATTCTTCACGACTTCTTGTTTTCCCACATTTTTTTTCTGTTTGGGAAGAAGGTTGCATGTTGGCCTGATCGCCACCATCTCCTTCCCGTCTCCCCTAGTTTTCCTTGCTCTCGGCCTGTGTTTTGGAGTGTTTTCTGCGGTGCCTTGTCAAGTAGGCATGTTGTTCAGTCGGTGGCTTCCAAATCAGGTTGTGCATGTAGCAATGCCTGATTGTTTTTTTTTTTTGTTGGAGACACCTGGCTGAATTGCAGGATCCCTAGCATCTTATGCATGGGGTCTTGTCGATTCTGGTTGCATGAATTGCAGGGGTTTCTTGGTCGTTTGGTTGTTTTGTTGAGCGCGTGTTGATATGTTCTGGTTGCTGCCCCCTTGTTGATGAAGGCGTCATGAGTTGCACTGCTGGTTTGTGGTTGATCGTCCTTTCTGTATAGTATGCTTGTTGTGTCTATGGATTGTTAGTTTCTTCTTTTGTTTGGGGAATGTTGTAGTACCTGTTATTGCTGATCGTAGTGGTATAATTCAAGTAACATAGGGATTTGGATGAATAATAATTGCTAAGTTATATATGTAATGCACATAGTTATTGGCGTACATAAAAAATTGGGTAATCCATGAGTAATATAATCACTTTAGTAATTAATTGGTGATAAGTAATTTGTGTACTATAAATTATTAAGTCTGTTGGTCATAAGTAACTAATAAAAATAAAGATTTTACCATTACCATATTAAATTTAGTATTAAGTAAACAAAGTGATTATTTTAATAACGAGTCAGTAATATAGAAAATGGGTTATTAAACTATAGTCGGGTAGAAATCACTCGCGTCGAACCTAAATAACATAATTAAAATAAAGAAAGTTCAAAACTTTATAGAGTCGAATAATTTAAAATAATTGTATTAATAATATTTATGAATTAAAATAATAAAAATTATTTTATTTAATTTGATTGAATAACTTAATTAATTATCTTGCTGTAAATAATAGTAGCGATTAAAAATTATAACCGTCAACTAAATCAACGAGACCAGGGTTAAGTAATTATCACCGCATAGGAAAATTAAATACTTGTTGTTAGTAATAATTATTTCATCAACTGTTAAGTATTAATTATGATTTAGATAATTAATTTAAAATGTAAAGTAGGATATAAATGATTATATCACATGAATAATTAATTATCTCACTAGATTTGTTGAGAATTTAATATTTAATATTTTTGAATTGTTGCATGATATGTTGTCAAAATTTTAATAATTAAATAGATATTAGACATTTAGTTGCATGTATTTCTACTTGAATAAAATTATACTTATGTATAATTTTATATTCTCGTTTAGATTAGGATCATTGGTCGTAGCTGAGAGTTCAAAATATCTACGTCCGTATAATTATTTGAAATGTTGTATTTTCCCAAACTGGTATAATTATATAAAATGTTGTATTTTACCAAATTGGTATAACTATACGAAATGTTGTATTTTACCAAACCGGTAGCCTTATCGGCACTAATCTCAGAATGAGCTGGGAGACAATTTCTAATCTAAGAATGAAATGGGAGACCATGGCTAATCTCAAAATTAATTGGGAGACCACATAATCTCAGAATGAGCTGGGTGACAATTTCTAATTATATAGAATGAATTGGGAGACCACCTAATCTCAGAATGAGCTGGGAGACAATTTCTAATTTCAGAATGAACTAGGAGACCATGATTAATCTCAAAATGAATTGGGAGACCACTTAATCTCAGAATGAGCTGGGAGACAATTTCTAATGTCAGAATGAACTGGGAGACCATGACTAATCTCAAAATTAATTGGGAGACCACCTAATCTTAGAATGAGTTGGGAGACAATTTCTAATCTTAGAATGAACTGGGAGACCATGACTAATCTCAAAATGAATTGAGAGAGCACCTAATCTCAGAATGAGTTGGGAGACAATTTCTAATCTCAGAATGAGCTAGGAGACGACTTTTACTAATCTCAGAATGAATTGGGAGACCACCTAATGTAAAAACCATGATTTTTATTACAAGACTCGAACCTAAATATTATGAAATAAATATGGATGAACCGATATGGTTGGTTATCAAGTCGACCGGTCATAGTTCGACTTAAGGTCACTAGAAAATACTTATTCATGAATTGATGATGGGGTGTGAGAATTTAATGATGGGGTCGTTGAACCTAGGAAATACCTATAGATGATGGGGTGTGAGAATTTAATTAAGGGGCTCGTTGAACCTAGGAAATACCAATGGATGATGGGATATGATAATTTAATGGAGGGAATGGTATTCATGAATGGATGATGGGGTGTGAGAATTTAATGAAGGGGCTCCTTAAACTTAGGAAATACCAATGGATGATAGGGTATGAGAATTTAATGGAGGGAATGGTTGAAGTGTATATATATGCAGGAGGAGGAGGGACTATTTCATCCCTCATCTCCGTCCCAGGCGACCTCCCCATTACTGTGTGAGTATTTCATCCCTCATCTTATTTGTTTCCATTACGATTCTTGCATGCAAGGTTTGTTGAAGACACCCTGCCAAGTTGTTAGATCTCCAGCCTCTTATGCATGGGGTTCTTGTCGATTGCTTAGTTCTTTTGTAAATGGACATGTTAATAATTAAATTATCAGTTAGATAATGGGGATTTATATAATGATAATTAATAATTAATTATCATTAGAATTGCTGAAAATTTAATAAGAAATGACGACTAACATGAACTAATTAAATCATTTAAAATTGATCGTATATTAGTCTTGTAAGTTGCATGTAGGTTCATGCAAAAAAAAAATTATACTAATGTATAATTTTATGCCCTCATTCAGATTAGGGTTCACGGGTCACAGTCAGACGAAATCACAAGTCAGGTTCGTATAATAGGTAGAACATCGTATTTTCCTTGTTGATAGCCTAGGTCGGCCTGAGCCCAGATTCGACCACCATGCACCGAGTGCAACCGGGGTCAAGAATTGGCTAAGTCCGACACGGGGTCGTATTATGTGCGTAAATTCGTGTAATGCATCAACATTGTTTTGGAGTAGTGATAGCCGCCCCATAAAAAGCCTACGACCAGGGTGAGCGAGGCACAATGATTCCTCCATCGCACTTGAGTGCAGTGATAGCCTTCCCATAAAAAGGATACGGCCAGGGTGTGTGAGGCACTGGCACTAGAATTGGCAGTGAGAGCTTCTCACAAACGGGGCCTAGCAATCACCTGAGTGCAATGATAGCCTCCCCAAAAAAAGGCTACGGCCGGGGTGTGTGAGGCACTGGCACTAGAGTTGGCAGTGAGAGCTTCCCCACAAACAGGGCGTAGCATTCACCTGAGTGCAGTGATAGCCTCCCCATAAAAAGGCTACGGCCAGCGTGTGCAAGGCACTGGCACTGGAGTGCAGTGATAGCCTCCCCATAAAAAGGCTACGGCCGGGGTGTGCAAGGCATTGACACTAGAATTGGTAGTGAGAGCTTCCCCCACAAACGGGGCCTAGCAATCACCTGAGTGCAGTGATAGGCTTCCCCATAAAAAGGACTACGGCCGGGGTGTGTGAGGCACTGGCACTAAAGTTGACAGTGAGAGCTTCCCCACAAACGGGGCGTAGCATTCGCCTGAGTGCAGTGATAGCCTCCCCATAAAAAGGCTACGGCCGGGGTGTGCAAGGCACTAGCACTGGAGTGTAGTGATAGCTTGCCCATAAAAAGCTACGGCCGGGGTGTGCGAAGCACTGACACCTAGAATTGGTAGTGAGAGCTTCCCCCAGCGCTTGGGCTGTAGCAATCACCTGAGTCCAGTGATAGCTTCCCCACAAGAGCTACGGCCGGGGTGTGCGAGGCACTGGCACTGGAGACGGTAGTGGTAGCCTCCTCACAAAAGGGCTACGGCCGGGGTGCACGGATCACAGCGGATACCTCCTCCGCATTATTTTGGAGTATAGCGGAATCGCTCCACCGCATATTAAAATAAACATAAGGAAATAGTGGAATGTACTTGATTTGTTTTATCTATTATACTACTCAGTGTTGTAATCACTTACGCAGAATTGCCTCCGTAGGTTTGCAGATACAAAAGTAGGTGATTGACAACCAGGGCATGGAGCAAAATAAATATAAGGACTCCTTTTATTATTTATTTAAGAAATAAGTGTGGCTACTGGGAAACAGTCTAAGACTGTGGAATCTTTATATATGTTTTTGTGAAATACAAATGTTAGACATATTTTCTTAATTGTGAGTAACACCTGGCCAGCTAGGCCCACAATGTTGTGAAAAATGGCAGGTTGTTACAGGTGGTAACAAAGCCTGGTTTCCCAAAAGCTGACATCTTATGACTCAAGTACCTTGTTGAAGAGTCCAATATTTATCTTTCTCCAATGGGGTTTGTCATTAGTGAATTAGTGGACTCACAAACAAACCTAAGTAATCATTGAAGAAAAAAAAAATTTTTTTAACATAACGGAATGTCGATGGGAATCGCAAAAGGATAGTTTCAGGAGATTCCGTGTCGACTATGTAAAAATTGCAACAAGATGCATTCAGGGTTGTACAGTGAGTCCCGTCGGTGCTACAATTGCGGAAGGACGGGACACTTGCAAAATGAGTGTCGTCTGCCCCTGAAGAAACAACAGGAGCAGCCTGAGATCCCAAAGATATAATTAATCATGCTCATCATCTTGCAGTTATAATATTTCAGGGACGAAATATTTCTAAGTTGGCGAGATTGTAAAAACCATGATTTTTATTACAAGACTCAAACCTAAATATTATGAAATAAATATGAACGAACTGATATGGGTGGTTATCAAGTTGACCGGTCATGGTTCAACTTAAGGTCACCTAGAAAATACCTATTCATGAATGGATGATGGGGTGTGAGAATTTAATGAAGGGGTCGTTGAACCCAGGAAATGCCAATGGATGATGGGGTGTGAGTATTTAATGAAGGGGCTCGTTGAACCTAGGAAATACCAATGGATGATGGGGTATGAGAATTTAATGGAGGGAATGGTATTCATGAATAGATGATGGGGTGTGAGAATTTAATGAAGGGGCTCGTTGAACCTATAAAAATACCAATGGATGATGGGGTATGAGAATTTAATGGAGGGAATGGTTGAAGTGTATATATATGCAGGAGGAGGAGGGAGTATTTCATCCCTCATCTCCGTCCCGAGGCGACCTCCCCATTACTGTGTGAGTATTTCATCCCTCATCTTATTTGTTTCCATTAGGATTCTTGCATGCAAGGTTTGTTGAAGACGCCCAGCCAAGTTGCTAGATCTCCAGCGTCTTATGCATGGGGTTCTTGTCGATTGCTTAGTTGTTTTGTAAATGGACATGTTAATAATTAAAATATCAATTAGGTAATGGGGATTTCGATAATGATAATTAATAATTAATTATCATTAGAATTACTGAAAATTTAATAAGAAATGAAGACTAACATGAACTAATTAAATCATTTAAAATTGATAGTATATTAGTCATGTAAGTTTCTTGTAGGCTCATGCAAAATAAAATTATACTAATGTATAATTTTATGCCCTTATTCAAATTAGGGTTCACGGGTCACAGTCAGACAAAATCACAAGTCAGGTACGTATAATAGGTAGAACATCGTAATTTCCTTGTTGATAGCCTAGGTCGGCCTGAGCCCAGATTCGACCACCATGCACCGAGTGCAACTGGGGTCAAAGAATTGACTCAGTCTGACACGGGGTCGTAGCTTATGTACATAAATTGTGTAATGCATCGACATTGTTTTGGAGTAGTGATAGCCGCCCTATAAAAAGGCTACGGCCGGGGTGAGTGAAGGCACAACGATTCCTCCCTCGCACTGGAGTTCAGTGATAGCCTCCCCATAAAAAGGCTACGACCGGTGTGTGTGAGGCACTGGCACTTAGAATTGGTAGTGAGAGCTTCCCCACAAACGGAGCCCAGCAATCCACTGAGTGCAGTGATAGCCTCCCCATAAAAAGGCTACGGCCGGGTTGTGTGAGCTCTGGCCCTAGGGTTGGCAGTGAGGCTTCCCCACAAACAGGGCCAGCATTCACCTGAGTGCAGTGATAGCCTCCCATAAACAGGCTACGGCCGGGGTGTGCAAGGCACTGACACTAGAATTGGTAGTGAGAGCTTCCCCACAAACGGGGCGTAGCAATCACCTGAGTGCAGTGATAGCCTCCCCATAAAAAGGCTGCAGCCGGGGTGTGTGGACCGCCGAACACTAGAGTTGACGGTGAGAGCTTCCCTCAAACGGGCCAACATTCACCTGAGTGCGGGGATAGGCTCCCCATAAAAACTCGGCCAGGGTGTTGTAGAGGCACCGGCACGGGTGTAGTGATAGACCTCCCCATAAAGCTAGGCAGGGTGTGCGACAGCACTGACACTAGAATTGGTAGATGAGGCTTACAGACAAGCGGGCGTAGCAATCACGCGTGCAGTGATCGCTTCCCCACAAAAAGGCTACGGCCGGGGTGTGCGGATCACAACGGATACCTCCTCCGCATTGTTTTGGAGTATAGCGGAATCGCTCCACCGCATATTAAAATAAACATAAGGAAATAGTGGAATGTACTTGATTTGTTTTATCTATTATACTACTTAGTGTTGTAATCACTTATGTTGAATTGCCTCCGCAGGTGTGCATATACAAAAGTAGGTGATTGACAACCTGGGCATGGAGCAAAATAAATATGAGGACTCCTTTTATTATTTATTTGAGAAATAAGTGTGGCTATTGGGAAACGATCTAAGACTGTGGAATCTTTGTATATGTTTTTGTTAAATACAAATGTTAGACATATTTTCTTAATTGTGAGTAACACCTGGCCAGCTAGGCCCACAATGTTGTGAAAAATGGCTGGGGTCGTTACACCTAATCTCAGAATGAGGCTGGGAGACAATTTCTAATCTTAGAATGAACTGGAGACCATGACTAATCTCAAAATGAATTGGGAGACCACCTAATCTTAGAATGAGCTGAGAGACAATTTCTAATCTCAGAATGAGCTGGGAGACGAGTTTTACTAATCTCAGAATGACCTGAGAGACAATTACTAAAACTTGTGTAATAATAATAATAATAACGAGAGAAATGATAATAGGGATTATATTGACTTGTTTCATTTAGTTATGCAGCTTAGTGGTTTTATCACTAATGCGGAATTGCCTCCGCAGGTGAGCATCATTGGATTGAAGAATAGAAGTGTGGTTGGTGGTTCTTTTACTAACCTAGGTATGGTGAATCGATAATGAAAATTGGATTTCCTTATTATTCTCTTGTATTATAAATGTGGCTATGTGAAACTGTCCGAGGCTGTGGGACAGTTATTTTATATTTTAGAGAACATGATTTATTGTTATGATTTATATTATATCTTGCGAGACTTAATTGCTGTATTTAAATTCATGTTCTGGAATGTTACATTTTCATTAACTATATTTTTAAGTAACACATGGTCTGGTTCGGGTGGGTCGTTATAGCAGTTCATGGCATATCATCTAGCTTTATGTGACTATTATACTGTGTTGAGCACTTGGACAAGTATCTAACCTATTACTAACCTTACCATAGTACACCTACTTGGATGGTGGCTGTGCTGCTCGGTTGGCAGTTATGTTACTTTGTCGGTGTTTGTGCTTCTTAGTCAGTGGTTGAGCTACTCGGATGGTGGTTTTGCAACTCGGTTGGCGGCTGTGTTACTTGGTTGGTGGTTGTGCTACATAGTTAGGTGGTTGTGTTACTCGGTGGGTGTGCTAGTTAATGTATATCTGTGCTTTGAACTCTCTATAGGGTAGTGCACATTTCATCGACTTCTAGGTGTTCTATGATCCATCTCCACGTAGGGGTGACCGTATTAGTGTCCTATAGGAGAGGGGTCCACACGTTGTATAGTCTACCTCACATGTTTTCTGTAGGTCTACCATCTCGGTCATATAGCTGCATATCTATCTGCATACTCTAGTTTGAAAAATGTAGACCCATTTTGTACTCGTTGTTTTAGTTCTCTCTAACTTGGTAACTCTATCATTTTCAATTATCGTATAAGGTGATAAGGCGAAACACAAACCCATCAATCTTCCCTGCCTACCTAATGTCATAATGGCACTATTCATAAGTAAGTTCTCTCTTTTAGATTACTACATGAAAGAAAAAGGGATATCAGAAGGGGTTAAAGGGAGAAAGTGGAGAAGGAGATGAGAAGAAAATGACAAGATGATGGGGGTTTGGGATTTTCAATCTATCATTCCTTACATTGTGTAGCAATAACTTATCTCCTCCCATCGTATCATAGTCTACCTTTAGTACCACTCAAGGTGTGTTCAAATATTCTATTATTAGGACTAAAGCTAGACTCTTCCATATTCATAATGCAACTTTAATTCGAGTCGCGTTGTTTTCCATGTAACCGTCAAATACCATCCATGTTATTCATACTCATCCTCGTATTGCACGTGCAGACAAGAAGTAAAACAGGAAGTAAAACACCACATAAATCATGCAAACAGGAAGTAAAACATACCTGTTGGCAAGGCTGTGGATCGGCCCATGGGGGTACCATAACACATCATAACCATACGTAAACATATACACTCATACATTCATCAGCATACAATCATACTACACAACAGACACATACTTACAAGACGCATTGTCAAGGTTTGTCTTCTTAATAGTCCAAAAGTCGGCTCTGATACCAAGTTGTAACACCCATTTTTTGGTCAAAGGGCGGACAGAAGTGCAATGTTATAATTTAGAAAACTATTCGTTAGACTAGTCTTGTACAAACTTTAAGGAAGTGGACCTCAAACCCTCAAGGAGGTTTAAGGCGAGCAACATTATAGGGTTTCATCACATATGCATGCTGATTCATACTAGCATAGAGAGACTCTTAAACTTACGGATTCTATATGATCACTGCTAGCCACAATAGAGGCAAAGCCTCTCCTACGACTATGAGTGGTGACTTTAAAAATGCTAATGATCACTCTCAATTCTAGAAGAGGTGCAGCCCGGCTACAGTCTTGAGGTTGCATAAGGTGACATGAACATTTTGTTAATACTTAGTTTAAGTGATTTGTTACATTTCTTAATTTCTTACAAGTGGATGAACGCAGATAATTTGAACATGGGTTGTGGTTACCTATTCCACATACCCGACATGTGCAAGAAATTAAAATAATTAAATGCAGCATCATTGGATGGCAGAGCATCAAACCCTAAAATCCAGACTTCACATGGGTCTTCAAGTAGTGCTGAATCGTATGCTCCTCCTATCCATGTTTCTTTATCACACACTCACATAGCTACAACAAATATGTTTTGCGTACTAGGTAAGCTCCTCATCGTGTTCCAAGACTTTGAGGCTTATGCCTTGTAAACGATAGTTAGAGTGCCCTAAAGTGTGTATGCACAACAATAATAATATAATGGTATATAAAACACACGTGCACAACAACAATCAATTGACTTATACCGAATGACAGAAGTTTATACAACTCTAGGGCTTATTCCCATAACACACTACATCTCAATTTCATATTGTATCAATTTGGTAATTAACACAAATACAAGACAAATTACCACTCGATGAGTCTTTTGATCCATCCACCTACGTTGGTCAAAAAGACAAAACACGTATATATATTAGAGAAAAATGTCAGCAATCAAAGAATTGATTACTGGTCCTGTAGAGACTTGGAAAATAACATTACTGGAAAATGGGCATTTAAACACCCACAAAAAAGTTGTAGAAACTTCTAGAATTATACAGGGTGGTAGAGAAGGCCGATGTGGCCACATATTATACCATAATTGCCTATAAAGAGGTATCTTACAAACATATAAACATACATATATCGCTTACGCCCTCACATCTTCCATATATAACCCGCCACACACCCATGTGGCTCAGAACCAATGTGCCACAATTTTTGTAAATGCGTAGCATTTGCAGTACCCTACATACATTGCACCACTTAAGGGTAGAAGGGGTACTAGTGCAAATTGCATATGTCCATACCGCTCACTCTATTATTCGTCAAATCCATAAAAATGTGCGTACTAATATAATAGGCCAAGGGAAACGGCCTCTATCATACATTTCTGTAAGTTTAGTTCAAAAACCAACAAATGAACTCATCCTTATATTTTATTAAACATACAATAAAATGTAACTAAATGGCATCTAAACACCCACGAAAAAGTTGTAGAAACTTCCAAAATCATACAGGGTAGTAAGCGAAGGCCAATGCGGCAAAATATCATACCATAATTGCCTACAAAGAGGCATCTTTCAAACATACAAACATACATATATCACTTACACCCTCACATCTTCGATATATCACCCGCCACAATACCCATGTGGTACAGATCCAATGTGCCACAATTTCTGAAAATGCGCTGCATTCGTAGTCATACATTGCACCACTTAAGGCTAAAAGGGGTACTAGTGCAAATTACATATCTCCATACCCTTCACTTTCTTATTGTTGAAATCCGTAAAAATGCGCGCACCAATATAATAGGCATAGGGAAGAGACTTGTATCATATATTTTTGGAGCATCAGTTTAAAAACCAACAAGGGATGTCATCCTTGTAGTATTATTAAACATACGACAAAATGTGACTAAATGGCCCCGTATCAGAGGGATCTAATAAAAGTGTAAAACCACAAAAATCAATAATAATATTAATAATAATAACTAGGCAATTTTACTTAGGGTTTTGTAAATCTTAAGAACAAACCATAAATAATATTTCACGAAATATTATTCTTAAGAATCAATATTGACCTATACCATATCAGTACAATAATATTTATGAATGTTTTAAATAAATTTAAGTTATTGAATTTTTGGGATTGGGAGTTATGAGTGTGATTTAATATAATTATCAAACTAATTGTTGGTATTTAATATAATTATTTGTGATTACATTCTTTTCTATAAAATTTAATGTAGTTCCCTATTGAATTCCACACATATTAATAAAATTTAATGCAATGACTTTTTATATTCTACACATATTCTTCTATATAAAGGAAAGTTCTATTGATGTTAACTGAAACATCCTCTGGATAGTTTGTGAGCACATTTGACACACAAAGTGAAGGCTTTAGGATCATGTGTCATAGTTGTAGGTTCCTCATCACAATACCAAGTTCGTATAATTACTTAAAATGTTATATATTCCGATTTGGGAGTCTTGGTCAGCCTGAGTCTACATTTAATCAACATGCGCGGAGCACAACTTGGGTCAACGAATTCACTCAATCTGACACGGGGCAGCACCCCTAAAAGATTAAATACTTGACCCCATGCCAAAAGGGGTGATAGGGTGTAGTGGTGCAAGATGGCTCATTATGCACTTGTGATACCGAGAAGGTGAGTCAATGGCAAATATCGGTAACCATAGGCTGAGGGCCACGAAGGGTGTGTGTGCATACGGTGGACTTGAGTTCATATTTGACCACCATTCGTTGAGCATAGCCGGGGTCATTGAATTGACTCAATCTGAGATAGGGCAGCACCCTAGAAAGATTAAATACCTGCCCCCATACCGAAATGGTGATAGGGCTCAATGACGCAAGACGGCTCATTATGCACTTGTAATACCGAGAGGGTGAGTCAATGCCAAATATAAGAAACTATAGGCCGAGGGCCACATAGCGTGTGTGCACATACATGGGATTGTAGCTGGATGGGCGGCCACCCTCCTAGCATATTAAGAGCTCAGCATAGGCTCCTAATCACTAAACAATGTAATTCAGATGTTGTGAAATATATTAATTATTTTTTGTAATTATACGACTTAGTGTTTTTATCACTAACGCGAAATTGCCTCCGCCGGTATGAGCAAGGAAGGATGAGTAGAGTCAGAAAAGCTAGAGGACTCGAATAGTGGACTATTCTTTTCTCGAGATTGTTTGCATGGCAATGGGATATTGATTTGGTTGATGGGGCATAGATTATTCTGAATATTTGTATATTAAATTTATTCTTATGGAGTTATTTAAAATCTTGAAAATTAATAGAAAATTCTTTTATGAGACACTTAGTTTCATAAAGTAACACTTGGCTCGTGGCTCGGAATGGGCGGCACCTTCTTGAATTCCACACTTATTAATAAAATTTAATGTAGTAACTTCTTGATTCTACATATATTCTTCTATATAAAGGATAGTTCTGATGATGTTAAATTAAATATCCTCTGGATAGTTTGTGAGCACATATGACTCACAAAGCAAAGGCTTCAGGATTGTGTGTCATAGTTGCAGGTGCCTCATCACAATACCAGGTCTATATAATTACTTGAAATGTTATATATTTCGATTTGAGAGTCTTGGTTGGGCTAAGCTAAATTCGATCACCTACACCGAGCGCAACTGGGGTCAATGAATTGACTCAATCCGACACACGGCAGCACCCCATGAAAGATTAAATACCCGCCGCCATGTTGAAAGGGGTGAAAGGGCGCAGTGGCGCAAGTCGTCTCATTATCACTTGTGATACCAAGAGGATGAGTCAATGGTAAATATCGGAAACTATAGGCCTAGGGCCACGTAGCGTGGGTGCGCATACATGGGATTGTAGCTGGATGGGTGGCCACCCTCCCAGCATATTACAGCTTAGCATAGGCTCATAATCACTAAAAGATGTAATTCAAATGTTGTGGAATATATTAATTATTTTTGTAATTATACGACCTAGTGTTTTTATCACTAACACGGAATTGCCTCCACCGGTATGATCAAGGAAGGATGGGTAGAGTCGGGATAGCTAGAGGACGCGAATATTGGACTATTCTTTTCTCAAGATTGTTTGCATGGCAATGGGATATTGGTTTGGCTGATGGGGCATAGATTATTCTGAACATTTGTATATTAAATTTATTCTTATGGAGTTATTTAAAATCTTGAAAATTAATAGAAAATTAATTTATGAGACACTTAGTTTCATAAAGTAACGCTTGGCTCGTGGCTCGGAACGGGTGGTACCTTCTTTAATTCCACACTTATTAATAAAATTTAATGTAGTAACTTCTTGATTCTACATATATTCTTCTATATAAAGGAGAGTTCTGATAACGTTAAATGAAACATCCTCTGGATAGTTTGTGAGTACATTTGACTCATAAAGCTTCAGGATCGTGTGTCATAGTTGCGGGTGCCTCATCCCAATACTAGGTCCGTATAATTACTTGAAATGTTATATATTTGGATTTGGGATTCTTGGTCGGGCTAAGCTAAATTTGATGACCATGCACCGAGCGCAACCGAGGTCAATGAATTGACTCAATCCGACACAAGGCAGCACCCCTGAAAGATTAAACACCTGCACCATGTCAAAAGGGGTGACAGGGCGCAGAGGCGCAAGTCGTCTCATTATGCACTTGTGATACCGAGAGGGTGAGTCAATGGCAAATATCAGTAACTATAGGCCGAGGGCCATGTAGCGTGGGTACGCATACATGGGATTGTAGGTAGATGGGCGGCCACCCTCCCAGCATATTAAGAGCTCAACATAGGCACATAATCACTAAAAGATGTAATTCAGATGTTGTGGAATATATTAATTATTTCTTGTAATAATACAACTTAGTGTTTTTATCACTAACGTGGAATTGCCTCTAAAGGTATGAGCAAGGAAGGATGGGTAGAGTCGCGACAGCTAGAGGACTCTATGTGAGATCCCTCAACTTAGTCCGACATCTAATACCTACTGGGAGAAGATCTTGTTTATAAGTGGGAATGGACTATAGATCTTTAGCTTGGGTTAACCATTTTAAAGAAATGACTTAGGCCCAATACATTGCAGTTTGGGCCGGTTCGTTACAAAGTGGTATCAGAGCGCTGTTTCCCACTAGCTCATATTTTATGACTCAAGTACCTTGCTGAAAAGTCCAATAATTATCTTTTCCCACTGTGTTGTGTTTTGAATTAACAAATTCATTCCCAAATAAACCTAAGTCATAACTAGAAAAAAAACATATCAATGAACCATGATGGTTCAAAATTTCAAATGGCAGGCACTCGTAGACAGTCAAACTGATCTGCGCAGTCAAATTTGAACACTAAGAATGTGTTGGCCCAGAACATGACGGCCATATAGGGACTAGTGCAGACTTCGGAAAATACAAATTCTGTAGTTCAAAATATCGTTCAGCGGTTACCGTGAGGGGTAGCAGTGAATGGAGCCTCAAACTTGACAGCGGGTCCCAGAATCACCCTAGATGGTGGTTGGGGGAGTGCCCAAGAGCAGGCAGCAGCGAGTCCCAGAATCACCCCAGACGGTAGTCAGGGAGTGCCCAAGGGTGGGCAGGGTTACCAGACCCGGGCAAACAAGAGGAGTGTCCGAACCCAATGCCACCGGTAGTCCAACTATTGCCGCCAGCTGTTGATGATAGTGACCGTTACAGTGTGGAAATGTTCAGGAAGATTGGAGCTGAACTATTTGTTGGAGGGATCGATCCAATGAAGATGGAGAGCTGGATTGACATTACCGAAAGAGTGTTTAGAGCTCTATTGGTGCCCCACCGCCATCAAGTGAGATTGGCAACATGCATGCTTCAAGAGGAAGCATCTTACTGGTGGAAATCCTTGGGGAAAAAAATCCACCTTCCATCAACGTGAGATTTCTTCCATCACGTGGGCGGAATTTGTGGCAGCTTTCAATGGACAATTTTTTCGAGAGCCCATTGTCCAGGAGAAAGAACTAGCATTCGCTAATTTGCTTCAGGGGGATTCAATCTGGGAATATGTGTATTCCTAGGAGAACTTCAAGGTTACTCCTAAGCGGGCAGTGGAGTTCGCCATTGACATAGCACCTGGAACAACACCAATTTCTAAAGCACCATACCGCATGGCTCCAGCAGAACTCAAGGAGTTAAAGACTCAAATAGAAGAATTGTTGCAGGTAGGCTTCATCAGACCAAGTACTTCACCCTGAGGAGCCCTGTTCTTTTTGTGAAGAAGGAAGATGGATCACTTCGGCTGTGTATTGACTATCAAAAAATCAATCAAGTGACAGTCAAGAATCGGTACCCCTTACCGAGGTTTAATGACTTGTTTGATTACCGGAATATTTTCTAAGATAGACTTGTGGTTTAGTTATCACCAGTGTTGAGTAAAGCAGTCAGACATATAGAAAATGGTTTTCCGAACTCGTTATGGACATTATGATTTTCTGGTTATGCCTTTTGGTCTGACAAATACACCAGCGGCCTTTATATCACTTCTGAACACAGTATGCCACACAAACTTGGACAAGTTTATTATCGTATTTGTAGATGACATTCTCGTCAATTCAAATGATGAAGAAGAGAATGTGAAGCACCTGTCTATTACTCTTCAAGTTCTAAAAGAACATCAAATGTTCGCCAAGCTCTCAAAGTGTGACTTCTCAATGAGGGAGGTAAATTTCCTTGGTCATATTGTCTCAAAGGCTAGAATTGCAGTGGATCCATCAAAAGTGAAAGCTGTCATTGATTGGCCACAATCTAAGTATGTCATTGATATCAGAAGCTTCCCTGGTTTAGCAGGTTACTATAGGAAATTCTTTAAAGACTTCTCATTAGTTGCATCGCTGATGACCAAACTCACAAGGAAGGGGGTCAAGTTTGAATGGAGTAGTAAGTGTGAGGATAGTTTCCAGTCTCTAAAGAAGAGTTTAACAACTGCAGCAGTCTTAACCCTACCAAATGCTAATGAAGGATTCGTAGTCTTCAGTGATGCGTCTCGGTTGGGTTTAGGATGCGTCCTTATGCAAGAAGGTAAGGAGGTGGTCTATGCCTTTCGTCAATTGAAGATTCATGAGAAAAATTATGCGACCCATGACTTGGAACTGGCAGCAATGGTTTTTGCCTTGATGATTTGGAGAAATACTTGTCTGGGGCCCAGTTCGAAGTCTTCACTGACCACCAGAGTTTGAAGTATATCTTCATCAAGAATGACCTTAACCTTCGACAGAGGCGGTTGATAGAATATTTGAAGGACTATGATTTCCAAATCTTATGCCATTTAGGGAAAGCGAATGTGGAAGCCGACGCATTGAGTCGGAAGGGCAAAGTGGACAAAAGTCAGCAGCTAGCTAGACTTTGGGCCATGTCAATAGAAGTGGTAGCTATCAACCTAGTGGAGCAACTAACAGGCTTACTGGCAAATTTTGTTGTTTCCAATGATTTAGTTGATCATGTTAAGTTAGCACAAATGGGTGATGAGGAGCTGAATAAAATGTTGGACAAGGATAGGTGACTGGGGGTTAGTGTGATCAGATTTAGTGGAATGTTGTGTGTACCCAAGGATGATGGACTGAGGCGGAATATCTTGGAGGTGGCTCATCGCTCAAAGTTCTTGATACGCCCTAGAGTTACTAAAATGTATCAGGATTTAAAGCGAACCTACTAGTGGATTGGGATGAAGAGGGATGTTGTGGATTTTGTTTCTAATTGTCAGACTTGCCAACAGATCAAAGCCCAACATGAACTACCTAGAGGACTATTGCAACCTTTAGAAATATCAACGTGGAAATGAGATTGTGTCACATGCGATTTTATTTCGATGCTCCCAAGAAAAAAAGAAGCATGACTCCATATGGGTAGTTGTGGACCGACTAACTAAGGTAGTTTACTTCATCCCCATGAAATCAATGAGAACAGTGGAATACCTGGCAGGGTCATATCTGGACAATATTGTCAAATTGAATGGGATTCCAAAGGAGATAGTCTCCAACTGCGATTCCCTATTAACTTCACATTTCTGGGAAGCTTTCCAAGAAGCCATGTGAACTCAAATTATGTTATGTACAGCATATCATCCCCTAACTGATGGTCAGAGTGAGAGGACTATTCAAACTTTGGAAAATTTGTTAAGAGTTGCATTCTTGACTGGAGAGGTGACTGGGAGAAACACATAGCCTTGGCTGAATTCACCTACAATAACTCTTACCAAGCTAGTATAGGGATGGCACCATTTGAAGCCTTACATGGTAGGCCATGTAGATATCCTTCGTGCTGGCTGGAGTCTACCGAAGAAGTTATAGTCGGGCCAGAGATGGTGAGAGAAGCAACTGAAAAGGTGACACTCATTCAGCAAAGACTTAAGGCAGCTCAGGATCGACAAAAGAGTTATGCTGATAGTCGAAGGGAGGACCTAGAGTTCCAAGTTGGGGAGGTTGTGTAACTAAAGACATCTCCTACGAAGGGGGTGATCAGATTTAAAATATCAGGGAAGTTGAAGCCAAGATTCATAAGACCATTTCCAATCCTAGATCGAGTTGGGAATTGTGCATATAGATTAGCATTGCCACCAAGCCTAGCTGGAGTACACAATGTTTTCCATTTGTCAATGCTAAAGAAGTATTTATGGGATGAGGATCATATCCTCACTAATTTTGAAGACTTAGAGCTACAATCAAATTTAACTTACGAGGAAAAGCTGATCCACACCCTGGCAAGAGAAATAAAGACACTCAGGAACAAGGAAATTCCTTTGGTAAAAGTATTGTGGAAAAATCACAGGTCAGAAGAAGATACATGGGAGACTGAACAAGAAATGGCAAGGAAATTCCATAACCTGTTTGTGGCATATGAGTTTTATATGTGTAGTGGCATGAACTGATCCTGAAGAAATAAATAAATTTAATCATAATTATTCTGGTCCCTGTTATGATATTTCGGGGACGAAATATTTCCAAGTTGGGGAGATTATAAAGACCGTGAAAAAAAAAGGACACGAACGCGGTTCGGGAAAGACCAAACGTGTTATATCTAATACCCAGCTAATTATTATATTTCATTATTTACCCAGTTACCCGGTTACATGAAATACGGGTGTCTTCACATACCCTAGCCGTCATTTCTTTTTATTTTATGAAGGACGTCCTCCACCCGAACCTTCATTCACATTTTCTTCTCCTCTTGCTTACCGGCATGTAAAGACAGTGGAAAAAAAAATTGATGCGGACGCGATCCGGAGAGGACGAACGCGGTCGGGGAAGGACAGAACGTGTTATATTATTTACCCGGTTAATTCTACCTTGTTAATTATTTACCCATTTTATTATTTACCCCGTTAAATGAAATACAGGTCTAGGTATGTTTTCACATACCCTAGCCGTCATTTCAATTTTATAAATTTTTGAAGAGGACGTCATTTTTGGTGAAAGGGGGCGTCTTCCTCACCTTACCCGCCTAGTTCTCCTCTACCTTACCGGGGCTTCTTCCTTTCTTTGGTATCCTTCTTATCTCCCTATTCTTAGTTTGTATGCATGTTCTTTTTAATTGATAGTAAGTTTGTTAATCATGTAACAAAACGCTCAAATCAACAAGAAAGAAAAGATAACCAAATTGGAAAGCTGAAATCCCGTCAATGGCCAACGGGTGCAAATTGTTGGAGAGATGGGCAACTGTAAACAAGTATGCAAGGCTTCCCCTCAGACCCCCGACGACCCCTCTGGTTGCTGGGTCAAAGGGATGGCTTGCCATGTCCCTATTTTCCGGTGGGTGGCGGAATTGCAGCTGTGAGGGGGTGGAGTTGCAAGGGTGATGGAAGTGGCGATGTTCTGCTGCAATAAGTGCTGTAATAGACGTTCAGAGGAGTAGACACCAGTTGTGCTTTGTCGACAGCATCATGGGTTCCATCACACTAGTTCAGGCGGCCGGAATAATCCACTATAGACCACCTTCTCGCCGGAATTCATGGCAGCGATGTGCAGAAGTGGGGAGAACGACCATACTTCATGCAACGTCCAAAGGTGGCCAATCTTTCTTGTTTTGATGCCAGCCTGAGGTCGTGGAACATCTGAATTGGAGCAAAGTGCAAGAAAGGAGGGGTCTTGAGGATGGGAGAAGAAGAACAGGCCAGGAGTTGGGCGTCATGGTGCAGCACATGGTTGTCTTGGTTAACTGCTCTAAAACACGCATTTTAGGCTTCCAATTGGTTGGTGGAGAAGGTTGAAGTTGAGGAAGGATGTGATTCTAGGTTTGAGCGCCAAGTAAAGAGGCGGAGAAGAAGGGCGTGGTCTGATTTTGGTGCAGAGAAGACTGGCGTAGGGAAGAAGAAGAAGAAGAAGAAAAAGGAGGAGGAGGGTGGCAGTTTTGTAAATATGGGTTGACTCGTTACCAACTCGAGTTTAAAATAATACGAACACGTAATAAATCTTTAAAGATAATTATTTTAATGGGTTATGGGTAAAGTTACTAAACTTACTAATGATTGTATGAAATCTCCATAAGTAATAAAAATACGGTAATGATAAACGGTAGATAATTAAGCGGCATATTTTAAGTGATTAATTTTAAATTTAATATTTATAAGGGATTAATAAAATAAAGATTTTACCTTTACTTTATTAAATTTCATATTAGGTAAATAAAGTGATTATTTTAATAACAAGTAAGTAATATAGAAATGGGTTATTAAACTATAGTCGGGTAGCAATCACTAGCATCGAACCTCAAGAGATTAATGAAAATAAATAAAGTTCAAAACTTTATTAAGTCGAATAATTTAAAATAATTGTATTGATAATATTTTTGAATAATAAAAATTATTATAAATAATTTAATTGAACAACTTAATTAATTAAATTGCTATAAAAAATAGTAGCGATTAAAATTTATAACAATAAACTAAATCATCAAGATCGGGGTTAAGTAATTATCATTGCAAAGGAAAATTAAATACTTGTTTATTAGTAATAATAATTTTATCAATTGTTAGGTATTAACTATGATTTAGATAATTAATTTAAAATGTGAAGTAAGATTTACATGATTATGTCACAGGAATAATTAATTATCTCACTAGATATGTTGATAATTTGATATTTAATATTTTTGAAAATGATATATATATTAGATATTTAGTTGCATGTATTCCTACTCAAATAAAATTATACTTATGTATAATTTTATGTTCTCGATCAGATTAGGATCGTTGGTCACAGCTGCGATTTCGAAATATCGAGGTCCGTAAAATCATTTGAAATGTTGTACTTTCCCTTATTAGCAGGCCTGGTTGGCCTGAGCCCAGATTCGACAACGATGCGTTGTAACGCAATCGAGGTAAAGGAATTGACTCAGTCCGTGTAACGACCTGCCATTTGTCACAACATTGTGGGCCTAGCTGGCATGGTGTTACTCAAAATTTAAGTAAATGTGTCTAACATTTTTTTAAACAAAAACATATATAAAGATCCCACAGTTTTGGACCGTTTCCCAGTAGCCACACTTATTTCTCAAATAGTAAAAAAGAAAGGAGTCCTCATATTTATTTTGCTCCATGCTCTGGTTGTCAATCACCTAATCTCATATCTGCACACCTGCGGAGGCAATTCCGCGTTAGTGATTACAACACTAAGTAGTATAATAGATAAAACAAAACAAGTACATTCTACTATTTCCTTAAGTTTATTTTAATATGCGGTGGAGCGATTCCGCTGTACTCCAAAACAATGCGGAGGAGGTATCCGCTGTGATCCGCACACCCCGGCCGTAGCCCTTTTGTGGGGAGGCTACCACTACCGTCTCCAGTGCCAGTGCCTCACACACCCCGGCCGTAGCCTTTTTGTGGGGTAGCTATCACTGCACTCAGGTGATTGCTGCGCCCCGTTTGTGGGGAAGCTCTCACTACCAATTTTAGTGGCAGTGCCTCGCACACCCCGGCCGTAGCCTTTTTATGGGGAGGCTATCACTGCACTCCAGTGCCAGTGCCTTGCACACCCCGGCCGTAGCCTTTTTATGGGGAGGCTATCACTGCACTCAGGTGATTGCTATGCCCCGTTTGTGGGGAAGCTCTTACTGCCAACTCTAGTGCCAGTGCCTCACACACCCCGGCCGTAGCCTTTTTATGGGGAGGCTATCACTGCACTCAGGTGATTGCTATGCCCTGTTTGTGGGAAAGCTCTCACTACCAACTCTAGTGCCAGTGCCTCACACACCCCGGCCGTAGCCTTTTTATGGGGTAGGCTATCACTGCACTCCAGTGCCAGTGCCTTGCACACCCCGGCCGTAGCCTTTTTATGGGGAGGCTATCACTGCACTCCAGTGCGATGGAGGAATCGCTGTGCCTCACTCACCCCGGCCGTAGCCTTTTTATGGGGCGGCTATCACTACTCCAAAATAATGACGATGCATTACACAATTTACGCACATAATACGACCCAGTGTCAGACTGAGTCAATTCTTTGACCCCGGTTGCACTCGGTGCATGGTGGTCGAATCTGGGCTCAGGCCGACCTAGGCTATCAACAAGGAAAATACGATGTTCTACCTATTATACGTATCTGTCCAAGGAGGAGTTACCTGATTAGCCAGCATCTGATCCAAGGTAACCGGAATTACCCGAGCGAAGGAGGAAAGCCAGCATCTATCCAAGGAGGAGAAAGATGTAGAAGACGCCCTCCCCGTCTCCTTTTATAAAGAATGAAATGACGGCTAGGGTTTGTGGAAACACCCTTTCCCCGCAATTCCTTTAATCGGGTAATTGGGTAATCAATATGGTTCACTTAACCATTTCACTTAACCTCTTAAACGGGTACATGGTATGATTCACTTAAAAGGTTAAATGGATAAATAATTCACTTAACCTCTTAAATGGGTACATGGTATGGTGCACTTAAATGGTTAGATGGATAAATAATGTGGTCGACTTGACCGATTCAAGTAGAATCGTCCGGTTAGAAATTACTTCTCAATTAACCGGGTAATTCATACCTAACCAGCTAACAAATTTTTTCCCACGTTCGACCCCCCCGCGTCGAACGTTATTATTATTATTATTTATATATATATATTTATTTTTATTATTATTATTTTTTCCGGGTCTTTAGAGTCCGACACGGGGCCACACCTTTATAATGACTATGTGTGTCCGTATAATTATTTCATATGTTATATTGTCCGTATAATTATTTAAAATGTTGTATTTTCCCTTGTGGACAACCTGATTAGCCTGAGCCCAAATTCGACCACCATGCACCGAGTGCAACCGGGGTCAAGGAATTGTCTCAGTCTGGCACAGGCTACGCCCTTCACAATCAAATAAGGAACATGATGGACTGACCCATCAGCCAATAAATTGGATATGGCGGATTGGACTCGCCAGCCAATTACGAAAATGGTGGATTGGACTCACCAGCTGATAACGGAGATGGCAGATTGGACTCGCCAGCTGGTAATGAACATGATGGACTGACCCATCAGCAATAAATTGCACATGGCGGATTGGACTCGCTAGCTAATTACGGACATAGTGAATTGGACTCACCAGCCAATAACGGACATGGCGGATTGGACTCACTAGCCGGTAATGGACATGATGGACTGACCCATCAGCCAATAAATTGGACATGGCAGATTGGACTTACTAGCCAATTACGGACACGGTGGATTGGACTCACCAGCCGATAACGGACATGGCGGTTTGGACTCGCTAGAGAGTAATGGACATGATGGACTAACCCATCATCCTATAATTGGACATGACGGATTGAACTCGCCAGCCAATTTCGGACATGGTGGATTGGACTCACCAGCCGATAATGTACATGGCGGATTGGACTCGCCAACCTGTAATGGACATGATCGACTGACCCATCAGCCATTAAATCGGACATGGTGGATTGGACTCGCTAGCCAATTACGGACACGGTGGACTGACCCATCAGCCAATAGATGGACATGGTGGAGTGACCCATCAGCCAACTAATGGACATGGTGGATTGGACTCACCAGCCAACAACGGACATGGCGGATTGGATTTGCCAGCCGGTAGTGTACATGATGGACTAACCCATCAGCCAATAGATGGATATGGTGGACTGACCAATTAGCCAACTAATAGACATGGTGGACTGAACCATTAGCTAATAAATGGACATATTGGAATGGTTGCAAGTGCCAATATTATAGGTAATGATAGGGAGTTTATGGACTTGTTTTATTTAATCATACGGCTTAGTGGTTAATCAGTATCGCGGAATTGCCTCCGCAGGTTAGCAGCTGGAACTAAAGATTAAGAGACGATAGGGTGGTTCTTCTAAGCGGACTTCTCTTTTACTTTTCTTGTGTTATAAATGTGGCTATGAGAAATGGTCCAAGACTGTGGGATAATTACTTCATGCATTGTCAATTGAAAAATAAGTTCTTTTGAGTTAGAAATGCTAGACTTATTTGCTTTCATATTATTCACGTAACATTTTAAGTAACACACGCTTCGGTTAGGACTGATTGTTATAGGGTTGGTTTTGTTAAATTTTGAGTAACACCTGGCTAGCAAGGCCCACATCGTGAAAAATGGCGGGTCATTACACGGCGTGTCTTCTTCCTTGCTTAGGTATTCTTCCTATCTCCCTCTTCTTAATTTTCTTGCATGCATATTTTAATTTGATAATAAGCTTTATAATCGTGAGGATTAAAGTTTAAAATCAACAAGAAAGAAACTAAAATTTGCCGACGAGTTCCTTGTTTCGGCGAGATGGGCAAGCACGAGCAAGCCTCGCCGGGAATCAGTGGCGACGGCCGTTCTGACGTCGGGAGATGATCCTACTCTCTTCGTCGATCAGTGTAGGGTCAATCTCACATGTGTGGATGCCGGCCAGGGGTGGTAAATGGCCAAAAATAGAGGACGGCGGCAAAAACAGAGGCACGGCGGTGGGTGAAGAAGTCCGGCCGTCCTGGGTGGCGACGGGTTGCAATCTGGCCCGGGAAGGTCGATAGGAGGTCGAGGGTGTCGAGGCGACTACCCAATTGAGGCGGCGACGCTCGCCAGTGGTGGAATCGGCGACGCGAGCGTGCCGCTAGGCAGGCGATGCAAGCGTCGCCGCAGCTGGAAGGAGGCTGGAGTTGGCCGGGGTGACACTGAAACGGCACGGCGGAGCTGGACGGCGACGATGGACGGCTGCCGGAGGTGGTCGGTGGCGCGGCTAGAGGGCGCCTGGAGTTGGGAACAGAGCATGTTGGAGAAGAAGAAGAAGGAAAAAATTACCTTGGGTGGCAAACTTGTAAATAATGCTTGACTCGACATAGCTCGAGTTAAATAATAATACCAACTCGTAAATAACACCTGACTCGATACCGACTCGAGTTAAAAATAGTACGAACACGTACTAAATCTTTAAAATAATTATGTTAATGGGTTATGGATTAAAGTTACTAAACTAATTAATTATTGTACGAAATCGCCACGAGTAATAAAAAAAATGGTAATGATAAAAGGTCAATAATTAATCGGCACAACAAGCGATTAAATTAAATCAGACGGTTGTAAGTAATTAATAAAATAAAGATTTTACCTTTACCATATTAAATTTAATATTAGGTAAATAAAGTGATTATTTTAATAACGAGTCAGTAATGTAGAAAATAGGTTATTAAACTATAGTCGGGTAGAAATCACTCGCGTCGAACCTAAATAGCATAATGAAAATAAATAAAGTTCGAAACTTTATAGAGTCAAATAAATTAAAATAATTGTATTAATAATATTTATGAATTAAAATAATACAAATTATTTTAAATAATTTGATTGAATAACTTAATTAATTAAATTGCTGTAAATAATAGTAGCAATTAAAAATTATAACCGTCAACTAAATCATCAAGATCAGGGTTAAGTAATTATCACCGCAAAGGAAAATTAAATACTTGTTTATTAGTAATAATTATTTTATCAACTGTTAAGTATTAATTATGATTTAGATAATTAATTTAAAATGTAAAGTAGGACTTAAATGATTATATCACATGAATAATTAATTATCTCACTAGATTGTTGAGAATTTAATATATTTTGAATTGTTACATGATATGTTGTCAAAATTTTAATAATGATATATATATATATATATATATATATATATAGACATTTAGTTGCATGCATTTCTACTCGAATAAAATTATACTTATGTATAATTTTATATTCTCGTTCAGATTAGGATCATTTGTCGCAGGTGTGAGTTTAAAATATCTAGGTCCGTATAATTAGTTGAAATACTGTACTTTCCCTTGTTGGCAGCCCTGGTCGGCCTGAGCGTAGATTCGACCACCATGCCCTGTAACGCAATCGCTGGTCCGACACGGGGCCACACTTTTAAAATTACTATGTGTGTGCTTATAATTAATTGAAATGTTGTATTGTCGGTATAATTATTTCAAATGTTGTATTTACCCAAACAGGTATAATTATATGAAATTATGTATTTTTTCCAAACTGGTAGCCTTTGTCGGCACTGATCTCAAAATAAGCTGGGAGAAAATTTCTAATCTCAGAATGAGCTGGGATACCATGACTAATCTCAAAATTAATTGGGAGACCACCTAATCTCAGAATGAGCTGGGAGATAATTTCTAATCTCAGAATGGGCTGGGAGACCATGACTAATCTCAAAATGAATTGGGAGACCACCTAATCTCAGAATGAGCTGGGAGACAATTTCTAATCTTAGAATGAGCTGGGAGACCATGACTAATCTCAAAATGAATTGGGAGACCACCTAATCTCAGAATGAGCTGGTAGACAATTTCTAATCTCAGAATGAACTGGGAGACCATGACTAATGTCAAAATAAATTGGGAGATCTTCTAATCTCTAAATGAGCTGGGAGACAATTTCTAATCTGAGAATGAACTGGGAGACTATGACTAATCTCAAAATGAATTGGGAGACCACCTAATCTCAGAATGAGCTGGGAGACAATTTCTAATCTCAGAATGAGCTGGAAGACGACTTTTACTAATCTCAGAATGACCTGAGAGACAACCTACTAATCTCAGAATGACCTGAGAGATAATTACTAAAAGACTTGTGAAACTATAATAAAAAAAGGGTGAAATGATAATAGGGATTTTATTGACTTGTTTCATTTAATTATGCGGCTTAGTGGTTTTATCACTTACGCGGAATTGCCTCCGCAAGTGAGCAGCTTTGGACTAAAGAATAGAAGTGTGGTTGGTGGTTCTTTTACCAACCTAGGTATGGTGAATCGATAATAAAGTTGGACGTCCTTATTATTCTCTTGTGCTCTAAATGTGGCTATGGGAAATGGTCTAAGAATGTGGGATAGTTATTTTATATTTTAGAGATTAGCAGATTTATATTATATGTTGCGAGACTTATTTGCCGTATTTCAATTCATGTTCTAGAATGGTACATTTACATTACCTATATTTTAAAGTAACTCCCGGTCCAGTTCGGGTGGGTCGTTACACTCTATTATTAGAATGTTATTGGGCTTAGATTATTCCAAACATCTGTATATTAAATTTATTGTTATGGATTTATTTAAAATCTTGAAAATTAATAGAAAATTAATTTATGACATACTTAAGTTTCATATAGTAAGAAAATTCAATGTAGTGACTTCTTGAATTCCACACATATTTTTCTACATGAAGGAAAGTTCTGTTGAGGTTAAATAAAACATCCTCTGGATAGTTTGTGAGCACATTTGACTCACAAAGTTAGGGCATTAGGATTGTGTGTCATAGTTGCGGGTTGGTCTTGACAATACCAGGTCCGTATAATTACTTTAAATGTTATATATTTCGATTTGGGAGTCTTGGTCAGGCTGTGTCCACATTCGTACACCATGCACCGAGCGCAACTGGGTTCAATGAATTGACTCAATTTTACAGAGCCCCTGAAAGATTAAATACCTGCCCCCATGCTAAAAGGGGTGACATGGTGTAGTGGCGTAAGTTGGCTTATTATGCATTTGTGACACCGAAAGGGTGAGTTAATGGCAAATATCTATAACTATAGGCTGGGGGCCATGTAGCTTATGTGAGCATACATGGGATTGTAGCTTTTTGGGTGGCCACCCACCCAGCATATTAAGAGCTCAGCATAGGCTCATAATCACTAAATAATGTAATTCAGATGTTCTGGAATATATTAATTATTTTTTATAATTAAACGACTTAATTCTTTTATCACTAACGCGGAATTGCCTCCTCCAGTATGGTAAGGAAGGATGGGTAGAGTCGGGATAGCTAGAGGACTCTATTATTAGACTATTCTTTTCTCAAGATTGTTTGCATGGCAGTGGGAAATTAGTTCAGTTGATGGGGCTTAGATTATTCCGAACATTTGTATATTAAATTTATTATTATGGATTCATTTTCAATCTTCAAAATTAACAGTAAATTAATTTATGAGACACTTAGTTTCATATCGTAAAACTTGGCTCGTGGCTCGGAACGGGTGGTACCTTCTTGAATTCCACACATATCAATAAAATTTAATGTACTAACTTCCTTGAATTCTATACTTATTCTTATATACAAAGGAGAGTTTTGTTGACGTAAAATGAAACAGCCTCTGGAGAGTTTGTGAGCACATTTGACTCTCAATGCGAAGGGTTTAGGATTTTGTGTCGTAGTTGTGGGTTCATCATCACAATACCAAGTCTGTTTAATTACTTGAAACGTTATATATTTCAATTTGGGAGTCTTGGTAGACCTGAGTCCACATTCGATCACCATGAGCCGAGCACAACCGGGGTCAATGAATTGACTCAATCTGACACTAGGCAGCATCCCCTGAAAGATTCAATACATGCCCCCATGTGGAAAGGGGTGATAGGGCACAGTGGTGCAAGATGGTTCATTATGCACTCGTGATACCTAGAGGGTGAGTCAATGGCAAATATCGGTGACTACAGGCCGAGGGCCACGTAGGATGTGTGCTGGATACATGAGACTCGAGTTCACATTTGACCACCATGTACTGAGCACAACTGGAGTCAATAAATTGACTCAGCCGGACACATGGTAGCATGCCCCAAAGGATTAAATACCAGCCTGCAGGCCAAAAGGGGTGATACCGAGTGGTGAGTCAATAACAAATATCGGTAATGATAGGCCAAGGGCCACGTAGCCTGTGTACGCTTACATGGGATTGTAGCTGAATGGGAAGCCACCCTCCCAGCATATTAAGTGCTCATCATTGGCTCATAATCACTAAAAGATGTAATTCAGATGTTGTGGAATATTTAGTTATTTCTTGTAATTGTACAACTTCGCATTTTTATCACTAACGCAGAATTGCCTCTGCAGGTATAAGCATGGAAGGTTAAAAAAGACTTGGAACAGCTAGAGGGCCCTATTATTGGACTATTCTTTTATGGATATTGTTTGTGAGATCCCTCAACTTAATCCCACATCTAATACCTACTGGGAGAAGATCTTTTTTATAAGTGAGAATGGACTATAGATCTTTAACTTGGGTTAACCATTTTAGAGAAATGACTTAGGGCCCATTACGTTGCACATTTGAGCCTGGTCGTTACAAGTGGTATCGGAGCAACCTGGTTACGTGTTAGATGGTGGGTTGGACTAAGGACTTATCTTGGCTGCCGGTCACGGGCTCGAAAGGTCGTGGGCTGGGGCTAGCAACGGGCTGGACTAGGGACGTTGGCTAAGCTGCCGGTCATGGGCCAAAATGGTCGTGGGCTGGGGCTAGCAACATGCCAAGTATAGGTATTTCGGGGACGAAATTTCCTAAGGTGGGTGGATTGTGAGATCCCTCAACTTAGTCCCATATCTAATACCTACTGGGAGAAGATCTTGTTTATAAGTAATAATGGATTATAGATCTTTAACTTGGGTTAACCATTTTAAAGAAATGACTTAGGCCCATTACGTTGCACATTGGGCTGGGTCGTTACAGGTCTATTGTAAAGACTGGAAGAAAAAGGACGCCGATGCTGTCTGAAAAGGGACCAAACACGGTCTCGGAGGGACCGAACGTGTTATATTCTTTACCCGGTTAATTATTTACCAATTTTATTATTTACCCGGTTAAATGAAATACGGGTCTAGGGGTGTTTTCATATACCCTAGCCGTCATTTTCATTTTTATAAATTTGAAAAGGGACGTCATTTTTCACATACGGGTGTAAGGGCGTCTTCCTCACCTTAGCCGCCTAGTTCTCATCTTCCCTACCGGGGCTTCTTCCTTTCTTGAGTATCCTTCTTTATCTCCCTATTCTTAGTTTGCATGCATGTTCTTTTTAATTGATAGTAAGCTTGTTAATCATGTAATTGAAGTCGCAAATCAACAAGAGAGAAAAGAACTAAACTAAACTGGAAAACTGAAATCCCGTCCATGGCCAACGGTTGCAAATTATTGGCGAGATGGGCAGCTATAAAACAAGTTTGCAAAGCTTCCCCTCACACCCCCGATGGCCCCTCTAGTTGCTCGGTTCGAAGGGATGGCTTCCCATGTCCCTGTTTTCCGGTGGGTGGCGGAATTGAAGCTGTGAGGGGGCGGAGTTGCAAGGGTGACGGAAGTGGCGACGTTCTGCTGCAATTAATGCTCTAATGGAAGCTTCAGAGGGGTAAATCCGGTTGTACTTCAACCACAGCAACATGGGTTCCATCACAGTAGTTCAGGCCGCCGGAACAATCCACTACAGACCACCTTCTCGCCGGAATTCATGGTAGCGACGTGCAGAAGTGGTGAGGACGACCATACTCCATGCAACGTCCAAAGGTGGCTGATCCTTACTGTTTTGAGGCCGGCCTGAGGTCGTGGAACATCTGAATTGGAGCACGGTGCAAGAAAGGAGGGGTCTTGAGGCTGGGAGAAGAAGAACAAGCCAAGAGTTGGGGGCGCCATGGTGCAGCACATGGTCGTCTTGGTTAATTGCTATAAAACATGTACTTTAGGCTTCCAATTGGTTGCTGGAGAAGGTTAAAGTTGAGGGAGGACGTGATTCTGGGTTTGGGTGCCAAGAAAAGGGGTGGAGAAGAATGGCACGGTCTGGTTTTGGTGCTGGATTTGGTGCAGAGAAGAGTGGCGACGGGAAGAAGAGAAGAAGAGGGAGAAGGAGGGTGGCAGTGTTGTAAATATAGGTTGACTCGATACCGACTCGAGTTAAAAATAAAGATTGTATGAAATCCCCACGAGCAATGATTGTATGAAATCCCCACTAAACTAACTAATGATTGTATGAAATCCCAACGAGTATTAAAAATACGGTAATGATAAACAGACAATAATTAATCAGCACATACTATAAGTGATTATTTTTATATTTAATATTTATAAAGGATTAATAAAATAAAGAATTTACCTTTACCTTATTAAATTTAATATTAGGTAAATAAAGTGAATATTTTTATAACAAGTAAGTAATGTAGTAAATGAGTTATTAAACTATAGTCGGGTAGAAATCACTAGCGTCGAACCTAAAGAGAATAATGAAAATTAATAAAGTTTGAAACTTTATTGGGTCCAATAATTTAAAATAATTGTATTAATAATATATTTGAATAATAAAAATTATTTTAAATAATTTAATCGAACAACTTAATTAATTAAATTGCTATAAATAATAGTAGTGATTGAAAATTATAACCATAAACTAAATCATCAAGATCGGGGTTAAGTAATTATCATGTCAAAGGAAAATTAAATACTTGTATATTAGTAATAATTATTTTATCAATTGTTAGGTATTAATTATGATTTAGATAATTAATTTAAAGTGTGAAGTAGGATTTATGTAACGACCCACTATTTTTCACAATATTGTGAGCCTAACTGGCTAGGCGTTACTCGAAATTATATCAAACCAACCCTATAACGACCAGCCCTAACCGGTCTGGGCGTTACTTATATGTTACATGATTTCTATTAAAACCATAAGTATGACTCCTTCAAAGTAAATTATAGTTAGTCAAGACATAATAATAATAATTCCACAATCTTGGATCGTTTCCTAAAGCCACATGTATAACACAAGAAAATAAAAGGCAGTCCAATTTATTATGTCTTGACTAACCATAATTTACTTTAAATGAGTCATACTTATGGTTTTAATAGAAATTATTTAACATATAAGTAACTCCCAGACCGGTTAGGGCTGGTCGTTACAGGGTTGGTATGGTATAATTTCGAGTAACGCCTAGCCAGCTAGGCTCACAATATTGTGAAAAATGGCGGGTTGTTACAGGTGGTATCAGAGTACCGTTTCCCACAAGCTCACATTTTATGACTCAAGTACCTTGTTGAAAAGTCCAACCTAGCTCAGAAGGATGATTCGGTCCGGGAATATGCCAAGAAATTATTGCAGTTGGAATGCTTTGCACCTGGGATTCTGGCATCTGACAAGGCTAGGGCAGATAAATTCTTCTGGGGGTTGACACCTGAATTGAGGAGTAGGGTTGCTACGGCGTCAAGGGGCACTATGACTGAGGTGATCGATGCAGCCACGACTCATGAGTTGGTATTTGAGCATGATCGTTCGCAGAAACAGGGGAAGACTACCACACAACACAACCATGCCAACCATGGGGGTAGATCAAATGGGTCCACAGAACAACATCAGCAGAACTACGAAGGGAACATAGATGGAAACCTCAAAAGGAAGTTTGGGAGATTCTGTAAAGATGATGTAAAAATTGCACCAAGATGCATTCCAGGCAATGCAATGAGCCTTGTCGGGGCTACAATTACAGCAGGATGGGACACATGATAAAAGACTATCGTCAGCCTCCGAAGCAACAACAGGAGCAGCCTGAGATCTCGAAGATATAATTAATCATGCTTATCATCTTGCTGTTATAATATTTCGGGGACAAAATATCTCTAAGTTGGGGAGATTGTAAAAACCATGATTTTTATTACAAGACTCGAACCTAAATATTATGAAATAAATATCGATGAACCAATATAGTTGGTTATCAAGTCGACCGGTCATGGTTCGACTTAAGGTCACCTAGAAAATACCTATTCATGAATGGATGATGGGGTGTGAGAATTTAATGAAGGGGCTCGTTGAACCTAGGAAATACCTATGGATGATGGGGTATGAGAATTTAATGGAGGGAATGGTTGAAGTGTATATATATGCAGGAGGAGGGGAGTACTTTCATCGCCTCATCTCCGTCCCAGGCGACCTCCCCATTACTGTGTGAGTATTTCGTCCCTCATCTTATTTGTTTCCATTAGGATTCTTGCATGCAAGGTTTGTTGGAGATGCCCTGCTAAGTTGCTAGATCCCTAGCGTCTTATGCATGGGGTTCTTGTCGACTGCTTGGTATGAACTGCTGCGAGTCTTTGGGGTCGGGTGTTTGTTTTGTTGTGGGTGTGCTGCTTTGCTTCATCCTTCGATTGGCAAGAATTGTTGGGATTCTTTGAATTTCTTAGTTGTTTTGTTAATGGACATGTCAGAATGGACCTGACAGCCAACAATGGATATGTCAGAATGGACCTGACAGCCAATAATGGATATGTCAGAATGGACCTGACAGCCAATAATGGATATGTCAGAATGGACCTGACAGCCAATAATGGATATGTCAGAATGGACCTGACAGCCAATAATGGATATGTCAGAATGGACCTGACAGCCAACAATGGATATGTCAGAATGGACCTGACAGCCAACAATGGATATGTCAGAATGGACCTGACAGCCAACAATGGATATGTCAGAATGGACCTGACAGCCAATAATGGATATGTCAGAATGGACCTGACAGCCAATAATGGATATGTCAGAATGGACCTGACAGCCAATAATGGATATGTCAGAATGGACCTGACAGCCAATAATGGATATGTCAGAATGGACCTGACAGCCAATAATGGACATGTCAGAATGGACCTGACAGCCAATAATGGATATGTCAGAATGGACCTGACAGCCAATAATGGACATGTCAGAATGGACCTGACAGCCAATAATGACTAATCTCAGAATGACCTGGGAGACCACCTAATCTCAGAATGAACTAGGAGACAAACTTTTAATCTCAGAATGACCTGAGAGCCTATAGAACTACATTGAGCTTGATCCCAACATGGGTATGTAGGCTAATCAAGATTGTTTGATTTCAGCTCACTTAAGGAAGAATGAAAGTATGGTTGGTGGTTCTTTTACGAACTCAGGGTAGGAGAATGGATAATAAATTGGACTTCCTTTTATTTTCTTGTGTTATACATGTGGCTTTGGGAAACGATCCAAGACTGTGGAGTAACGCCCGGACCGGTTAGGGCTGGTCGTTACAAGGTTGGTTTGGTTTAATTTCGAGTAACGCCTAGCCATCTAGGCCCATAGTATTGTGAAAAAATGGCAGGTCATTACAATTTACATGATTATGTCCGAGGAATAATTAATTATCTCACTAGATTTGTTGATAATTTAATATTTGATATTTTTGAAAATGATATATATATTAGATATTTATTTGCATCTATTCCTACTCGAATAAAATTATACTTATGTATAATTTTATGTTGTCAATCAGATTAGGGTCGTTGGTAGTAGCTGCGAGTTCGAAATATCCAGGTCCGTATAATCATTTAAAATGTTGTACTTTCCCTTGTTGGCAGCCCTGGTCAGCCTGAGCCTAGATTCGGCGACCATGCGCTTTAACGTGCTTAATTATATAGTATAACTATATGATTACCTTGTGTTTACCCATATATTTATATAGTATAATTATATGATTATTTTATGATTAGAGTATTGTACATGCTTATCAATTTATTATTTATCTAGTTATCAATTAGGGCATTTTCTTGTTTATTTATTTATTATTAGTATGTCTTGTTTTTTATGTCACAAGTTTAGTTATAGGTTTGTTAGCACTATTTTCTTTATTAGGATGTATTGATGATGTATAGATGTTAATATTTACTTAATTGTGGGTTCCGATGTAGGTTTTAGAGTCCAAGCTCGCCATAGATGTGCTCATACGCTTCGAGCTGGGACTACAACCGTCCATAGGACTCTCCCTCTCTGCTTGACTTCTTGCGTGTCGAGTTCAAGCATCTTTTAGACGTAGGACGACATTGGTGATGTTTTCTACACATGTTTAATAAAACTACAAGGTTGAGATCCTTTACTAGTTTTTGAACTGAAGCTCTACAAAAATATGATACAAACATCTTTCCTAAGCCTATTATATGAGTACATGCATTTTTATGGATTTCATGAATAAGATGAGTGACGGTATGGAGATTTGTATGGATCACACTATTACTCCAACAAACCCGGAGGTAGTGCAGTGTATGAGTGTACTACGCAATGTACCATATTTCCAGAATTTGTGGTACTAACTTTGCAGTTTAACTGACATTTTTAATATAACATGTGTAGGTCTTGCAAATCTTAAGTCAACTTTGGTGAAAGGAAAGATAAATGCTATACACACTTGAGCTTGACGCATTTATTTATTTATTTTATTCTTTTACATATATTTGATGTGCTTGATGTGTATTTCATAATGTCTTTCATTTTCATGACACCAAGTGGGTTCTTTTGATCTGTTTTATCAACTAGAGTCTTACCTACCAACAATTTTAAACATGTCTCGACTTGATTGTAACATTTCTGATTCGGTTCTTGTGTGAACCGAAATGAGGGTGTTACATGTAATGTCCCCGCTGCCCCAAATACTCCTATCACTATTCGTCTCAACTTAAGTCGTCCAAAACTTTTGTATCGTAAAGGGAAGGATGTGTCATTAAGCTTATCATGACATGCTTATGAGATCTATGTTGACATCTACTGAAATCATGATAGGATATCTATCTAAAACTTCTCAAACCATTAACACTGAAACATGCACTGGTCAAATTTGGCTGAGCACACAATCTAAAATCTTAATTAAATACCAAAGGAAATACCTGTTGGCTTCGCTAAGGACAGCTCCACACACGTAGCTCAAAATAAAAGTCTTTCATCTCAAATGACCAAGATATGGCTTTGATACCAACTGTAACACCCTGATTTTGGTTCAAGTAAGAACTGAATTAGAAATTTTACAAACGAGTCGAGTCATATTTTAAATTGTTGGTTGGTAAAACTTGATTGATAAAATAAATCGAAACAACCCACTTGGTGTCATGAGAATGGAAGAAATTATTAAATATGCATCAAAACAAATTAAATATAAATAAAAGTAGGAAATGAAATAAATGCGTTGAACTCAAGTGTGTGTAACGTTTATCTGTCCTTCCACCAATGTCGATTCAGGATTTGTAAGACCTACATATATTATATAATAAACTTCACTAACGAGTATTACTGGTCAAAAAAATAACTAACACAATCTAGCAAATAGGTATTCTATTAGCCACGAAAACTAATGAAACTTCAATATTGCTTCACATTGGGTGGTAAGAAAACACACTTAAGCAAGTGCTGGCTTGCATGCACGGATAATGTTCATATTTATACATACAATGTTTATGCCCTCACATCTTCCATATTTCACCAAGCCCATGTTAGTGCCACAAATTTTGGAAATGTGTTGTGTTACTCAGTACCTCATACACCGCACTACCTCATCGTTTGAAGGAGTACTAGTGTGGTCCATACATATCTCTATATCGCTCACTCTGTTATTGGCGACATCCGTAAAAATTCATGTACTTATATAATAGGCTTAGGAACAAGGTTTATATAATATATTTCTAGAGATTAAATTTGAAAACCAACAAGGGATCTCATCTTTTTTGCTTTATTAAACATGTGTAGAAACACGGTTAAATAGCCTGACATCGGAGGGATCCGATAAAACAACGCTAATGTCGTCATAAGTCTAAAACATGATTAAACATTACATAGAGGGAGCCAAAAAAGAGGGGGAGTCCTATGAACCCATAAAACCCCATGTTTGGGATAGAGTTTACCCGATTTTATTTTTTTCCTATTCAGCTCAGTATCAAGCAACCTCGAGCCAAACTAATTTTCAAAATATGAGTATGGGGCTTAGATGGCCATATAAGCATGTTATGGAGGTCAAGTATACCGACATGCATTTGATATTTTCAGATATGATATCGTGGAGCATTATTTAACAGTGTATACACGGGTATACATATGATTTGTATGAGGTAGCGAGGATTTTAGGCTTAGATCTAGGCTTTTACAATGCTTAGCATCCATTTGGGATTTTTGGGTATTTCATTTGCATGTAGCAAATGAATTTTAAATTACTCAGTTGTGCCCCTATGGGCCCATCTTGATTGCGTTTAAGGTTGCAAGGCCTATTTACCCTTCTTGCCTCGATTCCTACCTATAAAGTCAATTTTATGACTCAAGTCAGTTTCGAGTTTAGAAAGTCCCAATAAGAGCTTTCCGTTCATATGTATAGTGCATGTACGCATAGGTGGGCTCTACTAGACCACGAGTTGTTGGACGTCCATACACTCAGCTTTATATTCACCCATAGATTTCCAAAAATCTTTCATGATTTCAAAATTTACACCCTTTATCGCTGCCACCACTTCAGGTTACTGCCGGCTAGTCTCCACCTCACCCCTGGCCACTGGACCGGCACCCCCATGAACCCCTCATGGCCAGCTTTCCAGTCGTACCTCTCACAACCACCAGCGCCACCACAGTCGTTGTCGGGATGGAGTTTTTACAACCTACTTCCACCCCTGCTGCCTCCGTTGGTGTGGTTTTAGGCACTGGTGAGCCACCCCTGGCCAGTCCAATGACACCCATAACTTTATCTTGCCTAGTTATACATTTTGAGACAATCCACGACGATCACCCCCAGTGGCGATCCGCCCGCTTTTCGGCCAACTAGTGTCCGGACTCCTCCGACAATCACCACCATCACGTTCCCCATCCTCCCCTATTTCGATGGCACCAGACAGGATCCTCTGTCATGCCACCGTCGGCGTTCTCCGGTGACAGGCACTGCCGCCCCTTTGTTCAGTCCGTTTACCCACTTGCCCGTGATCGTGTCTACCAACTGCGACCACGACCACCAATTGTGACCAAGTCCACCAGCCCGCGACCCTGTCCGCCAAGTCATGCCCGAGTTTGCCAGCCCATGTCCATGTTCTGTCCATCAGCCAAGCCAATCTAGCCCATTTTCCAGTTAAGCCAGACTAGGTTGGTTCAGCCCATTCAGTTCGGTCTAGTTCAGCTCATTTTCGAACAATTTTGGTCCATTCTTTCACCGTTTTCGGTAATTGGAAAACTTCTATATTTGTTTAGATGCATATTCACATGATTTAGGATGTTTTGATGTAATGATTACTTTTGTTTATTTATTATTTTATTATTTATTTATTATTATTATTAGTCATTTCTTATTATTCATGTATTTATTGATGATAATACATGTTTATAATTTTACTTATTATTATAAATGGTATATTTACTTATTAATATTAATCATATTTATGATTATTCAATTATATATATTTATATATATATTTATATATTTATTTATCTATTTGTTTCTTCACGTGTATGTGATTATTTATTTGTATTTAAATTTTTAATTCTTGTATTGTGTAACTATGATATTATTAATATTCATTATTAATGACTATTAACTATATTTATTTATTTAATAAATTATTATATGTATATATATATATTTATTTATATGTTTACTAGCACGAGTATATGTTGATATTTACTTGTGTTTACCCGGGTATTTATATAGTATAATTATATTATTATATTATTATCTTATTATTTAGTTGTGGCACTAACTTAACTGTTCTTTTTGCCACTCCAGTACAATAGCGGGTGATATGGAAGGTGTGAGGGCGTAAGCGCTGTATTTATGTAGGTAATTGCTTAAGTATATTTGCTTACCCATTTGCCAGATTGTATTACTTATTTTTGGACTAGTAACATTCAGTACATATGGTTTTTATATAATATATGTAGGCCATGGAAATCCTCAGTTGACTTTAGTGGGAGGACAAATAAATACTACACACCCTTGGGCTCAATAGAGTTATTTACTTTCTTACTTTTATTTACTTTTGATGTGTTTTGACGGTATTTAATAATGTCTTCCATTCTCATGACACCAAGCGGGTACTTTCGATTTACTTATCGATTGAGTTGTACCGACCGACAACTTTCAATGTGACTCTACTCGATCGCAAGATTTCTGATTCGGCTCCTAAGTGAACCAAAATCGGGGTGTTACAGAACTTGTGGTCAAAGCTAGAAGCACATTGACACATCTACAGCGAGCTCGGATTGCGTAACCAACATCGAAACACACTCCTAAGTAAAATACTATCATCTTTATATAATACATGCTCGTGGTATGTGCTCACATTATCAATACATCCTAACAAAGAAAACAATGGTAACAAGCCTATAACAAAACACTTGGCATGTAAATCAAAACATAATAATAATAAATAAATAAATACAATCATAGATGTTTAGGTTAATAATATATAAATGAACATACAATAATAGAATTTATATATCTAATAATAAAATAATAATATAATTATACTATATAAATACACAGTTATACAAGAGTAAATACCATATATACTTGTGCTAGTAAACCTATACATAATTAAATAAAGAAACAATTAATTCATTAAATAAATTAATAGATAAATGAATAAATAAATGACAAATATTAATTAATCAAGAAGAATATAAATAATATTAATTAATCATGAAGAATATTAACAACGATTAATCATATAATCATTGATCATAATCAACAAATATATAAATAATAAAAAATGAATAATGTGAATATGTATCGAAAAACTCATAACATCCAAACATGCTAAACAATGTGAATATGTATCGAAACAAATATAGGGGTTAACGAATTACCAAAAATGGTTGACAAACGAATGAAAATGGGATGAACTGACTGAACCGGCTGAACAAGAATAAACCAAATGGGCTGAACCAACCCACTTTGGGTAAATTGAAAAATGGGCTTGGCGGACCTGAACTGGACTAAAGGACATAGACACGAGATCAGACTAGCAGACTCGAGCAAGGCTAGGTAGACACGAACATAGATGGTTGACGTGGTCATGAGCAACAGGGTCGAATGGACAGCGGCTGTGCTGGGTCATCACTGGTCAGGATTGATAGCCCACGTGTTGAGGAGCATGATGGTGGTGGCGATCGGCAGAATCCGGCCCACTACTGGCTGAAAAACGGCCGAAAAGGAGAGGCATCGCTGCTGTGTACGATGACATGGCCGGCGTCCGATCATGGCCACAGTGGAGGTCGGTGTTAGTCTCAAATGGAAGACCTCAGTGAGGGAAAGCTGTTGGGGTGGTCAGATCAGCTATATGTGGCTCACTGGTGCCAGAAAACAGCCTGAACGGGTGGCGGCAGCAGCCGACCCGACAACAAAAACATTGTCATCAGTGGTGACTACAGCGGTGCTAGTGGCGATCGTGGATACGGACTGATGCTGGCCACGATGTGGTCATAGTTCTACCGATCTAGTGGCTAGGGGGAGGCAAAACTCGTCAACGGCGAACCGAAGTGGTGGCGGCACTAAAGTGTCTAAATTGTGAAATGGTGAAAATTCTCTAGAAATATAACATGGTGAAGCGTGGGCTGACGTGGACGGCTTAGATCTTGCGGTGTGGCACAATCTGAACGCCTCGACTACTCATGGCCTAGTGGGGCCATATGTTATATGCACTATACATGTAGATGGAAAGCTTGGATCGAGACAGTCAAAAGTCAAAACTGACTTAATGCCAAAAAGTTAGTCTAAAGAGCAGAAATAAAGGTCAAAAAGCTAAACGGGTCTCAAAACTCTAAACTCAATCGGTCTGGGCCCACAAGGGCACAATCTAATGATTTAAAATTCCTATGATGTATTTAATGAGATACCCTAAAAATCTCAAAAGGCTACTAACCGCTGTAATGGCATAGATCTAGGCTTAAGACCCTAGATAACTAATAAAAAATATATGTATATCACGCGTATACATTGATAACTCATGTTCTGCTATCTTATAACTGAAATTATCATCAACATGTCGAGAATTCTCAGCCCCTATAACATGCTCATAAGGCCATATGGGCCCATACTCGTAGTATAAAAACTAGTATGGCTCGAACCTCGTTTGAACCAACTCGACATGTGGCTCGAACCACATACTCTACATTCGGGTAAAACCATAACCCGAAGTTTTCATTTTACACTACTGTGTCATAACTAAAACTATTATATGCATGTTGGGCATACTCGGCCACAATAACATGCACATACGACTACCTCGGCCCATACTCATGGTCTAAATTTGTCTTACTCGAGCTTGTTTGAACCGATTCGGAACTGAAACGAACAGGGAAAAACTAAAATCGGGTAAACCCTAGCCCGAAATGGGGTTTTACAGCCTCACAATGGGCGGGAAGCCAACATATTTAAACTTGTGTCGGCTCGCATGCACAGCTCATGTTCATAATTATACGTACAATGCCTATGCCCTCACATCTTCCATATTTCACCCGCCACGGTTTTCGAGTCGCAAAATAAACAGTTAAGTTAGTGCCACAAATTCCGGATATGTGTTGCGTTATGCAGTACCCTCATACACTACACTACCTATGGGTTTGAAGGAGTACTAGTGCGATCTATACATATATCTATACCATTCACTCTCTTCTTTGTGAATATTTAAAAATGCGCGTATTTGTATGATAGGTGTAGGTAAGAGGCTTGTATTATATATTTCCGTGAGCTTTAGTTCAAAAACCAACAAGGGATCTCAACCTTGTAGTTTTATTAAAACATGTGTAGAAAACACAACTAAATGGCCCGACATTGGAGGGATCCAATAAAACACCGCTGATTCCGTCATACATCTAAAACATGATTAAACTCAACACGTAAAGAGACAGGCAAAGAAGGAGACTCTTATGGACCTATGGTCAAAGCTCCAAACGTATCTACATATCTATGGCAAGCTCGGACTCCGAAACTTACATCGGAACCCACTACTAAGTAAAATACTAACATCTTTATATAATGCATGTTCGTGGTACGCGCTCATATCACCACTATATCCTAATAAAGAAAATAGTGCTAACAAACAAATAACTAAACATGTGGCACGAAAATTGAGACATAATAATAGTAAATAATAAATAAATTAAAAAACAAGCAAATGCACTCATAGATAATTAGATAAATAAATTAATACATTAACATGAGCAATGCTCTAATCATAAAATAATAATATAAATATACTATATAAATATATGGGTAAACACTAGTAAAAATCAACATATACTAGCGTTAGTAAACATATAAATAAATAAATATATAATAATTCAATAAGTAAATAAATAAACAAACAAATAGTTAATACTCATTAATCATGAATATTATAATATCACAGTCATACAATACAAAAATACATAAGTAAATACAAATAAATAATCACATACTCATAACGAACATATATATATATATATATATATATATATATAATTAATTAAGGATTATAAGACTAATATTCATAAGTAAATATAATATTAATAATATCAAATAATAAATGTTCATCATATGGGATTAACGTATAAATAAAAACTAATGAATAAATAAAACAATAAATAAAGAAAAATAATCATAACATCCAATCATGCTAAACAATATGAATAAGCATTACAACTAATATAGAGGCTCTCAAATTACCAAAACGGTCGAGAAAAGGCCCAAAACGGGCTAAAATTGAGTTGAACCAGACTAAACCAAAGTGAACCAAACCAAACCAAACCAAACTGAACCAATTCCGGTCTGGATTAACTACAAAATGGGTCGGATTAACAAGGCGGACATGATGGACATGACTTGACACATGCAGGTGGACTCGGGCACAGCCAGACGGACGCGGGCACGGCTAGGCAGGCACGACACGGGCAAGCGGGTAAACGGGCCAAACAGGGGGGCAGTGGTGCCTGTCATCAGAAAACGCCAACATCGGCACTGCTGAATTCATCGTTGGTTGTAATTGAGTCAGTGCATCAAGCCAGAGATGCTGCCGGTGAAGATTGGCTGAGTTTGGCCACTAGCTAACCAAAAAATAATAAGGGAAGAAGGCGATATCACCGCTGGGTGTAGCGATGTCATCGGCGGCAATTGCGATTGCAGAGTTGGTGGTGGGTGGCCTCAAAATAAAGATCTCGGTGAGGGGAAGCTATAGGGGTGGTCGGATCTGCCAAAGGTGGCTCGCTGGTGACGGAAAATGGCCCGAAAGGGTGGCAGCGGCGATGATGAACATTGATAACATCTCGATCGCTGACGGTGTGTGTGGTGGCGCATATGGTGAAGGTGGATAGAGACTGATGACCGGCAGTGACGTGGTCACGACTATATGGATCCAGTGGCCAAAGGAGGGCCAGGGTCTCGTTTGCCGCGAGCCAAACGATTGGCTGCGCTAATGGTGGAAATCCTAAGGATCGTGGGAAGTTTATATAATTCAACATGGTGAAGCAAGGGCTGACAATGGGCAAATATAGAATTCTAGACCAATCTCCACCATATCCTGGCTTAGTTGTGGAATGCTCTTGTGTTGATGCTCACTCGTTGCTCCTTGGGGCATGCTATAGTGTCAAACACTCCTATAGCTGACGATATCCATAGGAATGCCTCTTCTGCTTCCAACTTTCAAAAGAAAGGTCATCCACCATTCTTTACTAACCTTTCGTACTGCCACAGTTCTAAATTCCTCGTATCCACTGATCTGTTCGATCCTTCTCCTTGCTCATACCCAAGAAATTGTGGTCCCATATCCGCTAGTACACCATCAATTCCAGTAGCTCCACTTCCGCTTGCAGTCTGCCCGCAACCTGCTACTACGGGTCCACCGATGTCTAGTCTCATACTCGCCTGAAGTGGGGCAAATAGAAGAGATGTTATTGGAGTAGCCCTCTATTGCAGCGGTGGAGGAGGAGGCAATGGTAGAGGGCCTGTCGGAACTGCTGACTCTCCTCGTGCCTCTTCATCGACTGCTGCTCTCCTCATAGCTGTCACTAAAGAAAGAGCTATTTGCCTAAACTCTCTCCTAAATTCTCCTGATCTTGCTGCATTTGTCTCCAAAATTCCTCCTAACTTTGCTACTTTGAATTTGAGCTTCAGCCAACTTGGCAATTGCATCTCTCTCCTGTAGACTACTTCTGGTATAGTAACTATCATTACCACTATCTCAGTACCGACGACTATCTTAGTCACGGTGACTGTCTCGGCGATGGCTCTCTCCACGTCGGCTAGCTGAAACTGGTACACTGGCCTCTACTGGTGGCATGGCAGCCTTAGGTTGACTGGAGGCTGTCTCACTATGAACATGGCTAGAACTGTCTCGTCTAGCCAATGGAGGCGATGGGGTCTTGATTTGAGTCCAGCGGGTCTACGTCACCATCCTACTACAAATTTGTAATCTGATCTGTTCACCCGGTCACACCATCGATCCGTAAAAAATCTGCAACCCAATACCATTAAGACAAAAAAATGCGTCTCAGTATTGGTCGGAGCAGCTTCAACACACACATAACCAACAACGCATCTACCATCTTAATCAACCAAGGGTTAGCTCTGATACCATTATTGTAACACCCAGTTTTGGCTCACCCGTGAACTGACCTGAAAATGTCACTGGCAACTAAATCGTTTGCTAATCTACTTGATTCGGTTAAGCTGGCCCGGATCTGCCCTCGGCATCTTAAGATGGAAGTGCAAACATGAAATGCATGAATGTAAACAATTGGGTTCTAACATGGTCCTACATGCATGTTATGATGTGCAAGCATAACTAAGACAATGCAGCAAACAAGGAGTTCAAATCAAAATTCATTAATTTTTATGGAAAAACAGATAGAATCTCCCTTAAAAGTGCAATAAGGGTCACCCTGTCAACAATAAGCATTATATAATTATATCAACATGCACCAAAACATAATCCAAACATTTCATTTTCCATCACATTCTAGTTGTCCTTGCTTCGTAGTTTACCCTACACATTTTTCACTTTCCATTTCCATTCACATGCAAAATGCTCATAATAGATTCATAGTTATAGCATATCAAATTCATCAATGCAGTTCAATACACGTCATCATCACTACATACACTTGGCAAGTACATGAGTGCACGATTTCTATGCTGCTCCTCCGCTGTCCCAATAGCTCTCATTCTTCAAAGTGCTCACCTACATATATAATAGGAAATCATCAGTAACGAGTGTTACCAGTCCGAAAAATAACTAATATCAATCTGGCACAGGAGAGCTAACTCTCTTGTTGAATAAATCCATATCTTCCTCATAGAACACTCATCAAGGCATATATGGGAGCCATCGACCTGGATTGATAGCATCCCCCTTTGTTATTCATTCTCATACTTCGGCCATTTCTCTATGGCTTTTCGTATCAATTTCATTCCTTTTCACCCTCTACATCCTCCATATTACTCCTAGCCCTGAGTATAGGGGTAGAGTAATCTCAGGCATGTGCCTTCAGTACCCTTTGAAATCACAAGTCCATACATGCGCTACATTGCAGTACCCGTGAACTTCCACACTTCTTCGGGTTTGACAAACTCAAAGGTGGAGTTGTCAGGATACAACAGAAATGGAGTGGACAATCACTAGCTCCAAACCTGCTATTGACTAGCACATTCCCGCTCGAGCAGTATGACCGTCGAATTTCCCTTATTCCATCTCTCATTGAAAACTTGAAAACTATAAATATATAGGCCTGGGTTGGGATTTATATGATAGGCCTGAAGGCAACTTTTGGTGGATCTGAATTTCGAAAACTGACTCGAGGGATCTCAACCTAGAGGATTATTAATCCAGAAAATAAACACTTGGCCCAAACACAAGAGTTGATCATTCTCAGGCATTCGTCTTCAGTACCCTCTGATACCACAAGTGTATACATGCACTGTACACAATAGTACTCATCTACTATATGCCTCTCAGGGTGTGAGGTAGCTCAAAGCATAGAGATGTAAGGATCCATGAGAAATGGAACAACCCTCTCACTAATCCAAAGCCCACTTTGTTCTGTGTATGTGCCCGCTCATAGTATAGACAAGGTAAAATTCACGAACTCTTGGCTCATTAAAACCTTGATAAAACTGTATATAGGCTAGGAAGGGAATCATATAAATAAGCCTGAAGGCAACATGACGTGGAGCTAAGTTCGAAAACAACACATGGAATCTCGTCCTCAAGGATTATTAATCATAGAAGTAAAATGCATCTAATTGGCCCATGTTAATTAGGGTGATAAATGAATACGTATATGAAAAAATAAATAATAAAGAAAGAAAAACACTCACAATATCGAAATATATTAAATCATGTGAATATGCATCTAAACTAATGTAGAGAGTCTCTATTTACAAAAAACGATCGAAAAGCTAATGAAAATGGGCTGAAAATGATTAAAAATGGGCTACCGAGTCAACTAGGTCAAGTCGGCCGAGTTGAGCTCATAGGCGAGCTAGGCTGGACTCGGTTAGTTGGACCAAGTAGCTGGGCATGTACACAAGCAGGCGGATATGGTCTAACAAGGGAAAACACGAGCAGGAGATGAAAAGGGACGCAGACATGGGCAAACGGGCTGACACGAACATAGGCATGGACAGGGCAAATGGTGCGATGGGACTGACGGTTCCCTCGTCGGAAAGTGCCAACAGCGGCACAACAAAGGTTGTCGCTGATTTGCGATTGACAGATGGGAGGACGGGGAGTGTGATGGAGGTGGTGATCAATGAAGTTCAGCTGCCAGATGGGCAAAAAATAACCAAAAAATGGGGAAATCACCACCAGGTAGGTGGAGTTGCCAGGATTGAATTTGGGGTTAGGCTCAATTAGTCAGTCGTCGAGTAGGGAAGGAGTCTGGGGTGATGGCTGATGGTGTCCGACCGGTGACTGACAATAAAATGTCTAGAAAATTAAGAAAACACCATCGGGAATGTGTGAGTCATGGATGGCAATCTCAGCCACACTGAGGGGAAGCTATCTGGATGATCAGTCTCACCGAAGGAGGCTTGCCGGCATCGAATAATACCTAAAAAGACAGTGGCGGTGGTGGAAACAGATGAGGCTGTGGTGGTGCTGGAGTGGTGGGTCCAGATTGATAGGTGGCCACAAATTGGTCAGGGGGTGCTGGTGCGATGGCCAGGGGCTGGCCGGAGTCTCACGGCGGTGGGCCAAAGTTGCGGCCGTAGTGTGGTTGAAAATCATCCAATAATGGGGGATAAATCTCCTAAAAATGGGTGGCCAATGATAGGACTATTGTGGCTGAAGCCGATCTTGCCAAGTGGCATGATCGGAATGCCAAACAACACGAGAGCATAGTGGGGTCCACCTAGGGTCTATACAATATATATATAGTTGGAAAGCTTTGATTGACACCAACAACAGTCGAAATTGACTTGAGGCCTAAAAGTGCTTCATATTCAAAATGTGTAAGTGCATCTTCCCAAGGGCTCTAGTTGGATGGCTCCATCTCCTCAAGTGGGTTCTGCTCCTCCTCGCATTTCCACGGCTTCTCCATTGAAATACAAAGTCCACTTTACTAGTGTAAAGATTGTGAAAAAAAATTTTGGACGCGGACGCGGTTCAGGAAGGAGCGAACGTGTTATATTTTTTTACCTAGTTAATTCTACCCGGTTAATTATTTACCTAGTTAAATGAAATACGGGTGTATAGGTGTTTTCACATACCCTAACCATCATTTTCATTTTTATAAATTTTGAAAGGGGACGTCATTTTTCATATACGGGTGTACGGGTGCCTTCTTCACCTTAGCCGCCTAGTTCTCCTCTTCCTTACCGGGGCTTCTTCCTTTCTTGTGTATCCTTCTTATCTCCCTATTCTTAGTTTGTATGCATGTTCTTTTTAATTGATAGTAAGCTTATTAATCATGTAACTTAAGTCTCAGATCAACAAGAAAGAAAAGAATTAAACTAAACTAGAAAACTGAAATCCTGTCCATGGCTGACGGGTGCAAATTGTTGGCGAGATAGGCAACTGTAAACAAGTTTGCAAGGCTTCTCCTCACACCCCCGATGAAACCTCTGGTTGCTAGGTAGAAGGTATGGCTTGCCATGTCCCTGTTTTCCGGTGGATGGCGGAATTGCAGCTGTGAGGGGGTGGAGTTGCAAGGGTGATGGAAGTGGCGACGTTCTGTTGCAATAGGTGCTGTAATGGATGTTGAGAGGAGTAGACACCGGTTGTGCTTCGTCGACAGCATCATGGGTTCCATCACAGTAGTTCAGGCCGCCGTAATAATCCACCACATACCACCTTCTCTCTAGAATTCATGGCCGCAACATACAGAAGTGGGGAGAACGACCATTCTTCATGCAACGTCCAAAGGTGGCCAATCTTTCTTGTTTTGATGCCAGCTTGACGTCGTGGAACATCTGAATTAGGGCAAGGTGCAAGAAAGGAGGGGTCTTGAGGCTGGGAGAAGAAGTACAGGCCAGGAGTTGGGCGCCATGGTGCAGCACATGGTCGTCTTGGTTAACTGCTGTAAAACACACATGGTCGTCTTGAGGGAGGACATGATTCTGGGTTTGGGTGCCAAGAAAAGGGGTGGAGAAGAAGGGCGTGGTCTGGTTTTGGTGCAGAGAAGAGTGGCACCGGGAAGAAGAAGAAGGAGGTGGCTGTTCGGTAAATATGGGTCGACTCGATACCGACTCGAATAATACGAACATGTAATAAATCTTAAAAGGTAATTATTTTAATGGGTTATGGGTAAAGTTACTAAACTAACTAATGATTGTATGAAATCGCCACGAGTAATAAAAATACGGTAATCATAAACGGTCGATAATTAATCGGCGTAATTCAAGCGATTAAATTAAATCAGAGGGTTATAAGTAATTAACAAACTAAAGATTTTACCTTTACCATATAAAATTTAATATTAGGTAATTAAAGTGATTATTTTAATAATGAGTTAGTAATGTAGAAAATGGGTTATTAAATTATAGTCGGGTAGCAATCACTTGCGTCAAACCAAAATATCATAATGAAAATAAATAAAGTTCGAAACTTTATTCAGTTGAATAATTTAAATTATTGTAATAATAATATTTTTGAATTAAAATAATAAAAATTATTTTAAATAATTAATAGAACAACTTAATTAATTAAACGGCTGTAAACAATAGTAGTGATTAAAAATTATAACCGTCAATTAAATCATCAAGATCAGGGTTAAGTAATTATCACTGCAAAGAAAATTAAATACTTGTTTATTAGTACTAATTCTTTTATCAATTGTTAGGTATTAATTATGATTTAGATTATTAATTTAAAATGTAAAGTAGGACTTAAATGATTAAATCACATGAATAATTTAATATTTAATATTGTTGAATTTTAATAATGATATATATATTAGTCATTTAGTTGCATGCATTCCTACTCGAATAAAATTATACTTATGTATAATTTTATGTTTTCATTTAGATTAGGATCATTGGTGCTGCGAGTTCAAAATATCGAGGTCCATTTAATCATTTAAAATGTTGTAATTTCCCTTGTTGGCAGCACTAGTCGGCCTGAGCCCAGATTGGACCGCCATGTGCTATAATGCAATCGAGGTCAAGGAATTGACTTTGTCCGACATGGGGCCACACCTTTAAAATTACTATGTGTGTCCGTATAATTATTTGAAATGTTATATTGTCTGTATAATTATTTGGAATGTTGTATTGTCCGTATAATCATTTGAAATGTTGTACTTTCACTTGTTGGGAGCCCAGGTCGGCCTGAGCCCAGATTCGACCACCATGCGCTATAACGCAATCAGGGTCAAGGAATTGACCTAGTCCGACACAGTGCCACACCTTTAAAATTATTATGTGTGTCCGTATAATTATTTGAAATGTTATATTGTCCGTAAAATTATTTGAAATGTTGTATTTTCCCAAATTGGTATAATTATATGAAATTGTGTATTTTTTTTCCAAATTGGTAGCCTTGGTCGGCACCTAATCTCAGAATGAGCTGGGAGACAATTTTCTAATCTCAGAATGAACTGGGAGACCATGTCTAACCTCAAAATGAATTGGGGGACCCCCTAATATCAGAATGAGCTGGGAGACAATTTTCTAATCTTAGAATGAACTGGGAGACCATGGCTAACCTCAAAATGAATTGGGGGACCACCTACTCTCAGAATGAGCTGGGAGACAATTTTCAAATCTCAGAATGAACTGGGAGACCATAACTAACCTCAAAATGAATTGGGGGACTACCTAATCTCAGAACAAGCTGGTAGATGATTTCTAATCGCATAATGAACTGGGAGACCATGATTAATCTCAAAATGAAATGGGAGACCACCTCATCTCAGAATGAGCTGGGAGGCATTTTCTAATCTTAGAATGAGCTGGGAGTCGACTTTTACTAATCTCAGAATGACCTGAGAGGCAAGTTACTAATCTCAGAATGACCTGAGGGATAATTACTCTTACTTGTGTAATAATAATAATAATAACGAGTGAAATGATAATAGGGATTATATTGACTTGTTTCATTTAATTATGCGGCTTAGTGGTTTTTTATCACTAACGTGGAATTGCCTCCGTTTCTTCCTAACATCTGGTGGAATATACTTTCCATCGAATTCCACTCTGAATTCCTCCCAAGTGATGTCTTGAGGCTGGCGATGAGCAAATACAGAATTCTGCACCGAACTCCACTATATCCTCGCTTCATCTTGGAATGCTCCTGTGACGACGCACACTTTGTGTTCTACGGGACATGCCATACTATCAAACACTCCTATGGCCGACGATATGCATAAGAATGCCTCCTCAGCATCCAACTTCCCAAAGAAAGGTCGTCTGCCAATCTTCACGAATCTCTCATATTGCCACAATTCCAAACACCTCACGTCTATAGATCTATTTGATCCCTCTGCTTGCTCATAACGAGGAATTTGTGATCCTGTACCAACTGGTACACTGTCACCTCCAACTACTCCACTCCCCCCTACGGTTTGCCCGCTGCCTGCTATCGCAGGTCCACTGGCGTCCAGTCTCATCCTTGCCTAAAGTGGGGCAACCAGAGGAGCCGTTGCTGGGGTAGCTCCCTGTTGCAGCGGTGGAGGAGGAGGGCGGCAGAGGGCCCATAGGAACTACTGGCTCTCCTTGCGCCTCTTCATCCACAGCTGGTCTCTTCTTTACTCTAGCCACTGATAGAGCTATCTCTCTGAGCTCTCTCCAAAATTCTTCCTGATTCTACTACATTTGCATCTAAACCTCAACTTGCCTAGCTATTGCAGCATCCCTTTCCTATTGACTACTCCCACTGCGGTGACTGTCGGGTCGACTGTCTCGGCGATGGCTCTCTGTACGACGACTAGCTGATACCGGTACACTCGTCTCTGCTGGTGGCATGGTGGTCCTAGGTTGACTGGAAACTGTGTCACTGTGACCATGGTCTGGACTATCCTATCTGAGTACTGGAGGTGATGGGGTCTTGATCTGTGTCCGACGGGTGTGTGTCACCATCCTGCTACAAATTCCTGATCTGATCTGTTCACCCTGTTACACCACCGACATGAAAGAAAATCTATGAACCAAAACAAAAGACAGAAAAATACCTGTCGGTACAGCTCGGAGCAGTTTCGGCACACATGTAACCGGTAATGCATCTACCATCTTAATCAACCAAGGGTTAGCTCTGATACCACTATTGGTATCAAAGAACATATGCCAAGAGTTGGCTCTCATACCACTGCTGGTATCAGAGAACATATGCCAAGAGTTCGCTCTGATACCACTGCTATAACACCCCGTTTCGGCTCACCTGTGAACTGACCCGGAAATGTCACCGGCGACCGAACCGTTCGCTAATCTACTAGATTCGGTTAAGCCGACCCGGATCTACTTTCGGCGTCTCAGGATGGAGATGCAAATGTGAAATGCATGAATGGGAACAATTGGGTTCTAACGCGGTCCTACATGCATGCTATGATGTACAAGCAAAAACAAGACAAAACAATAAATGAGAAACCAAAAGAAAATATATGCTATTACGGAAAAACGGACAGAGTTTCCCCTAAAAGTGCAATAGGGGCCAACCTGTCGACAACAAGGGTATATAAATATTTTGTGAAAATACAATGACACATACCAATCTACATTGACATTAAATCATTATCTCATTCATTTTTACCAGAGCCGAGTCTGAACTCTAAGGCTCCCTACTCATTCATATTTATCAGTTCGTTTCATAACAAGTAATTCATTCAAGCAAACACATCAAAATTATCATTTACATAACAATAACACACCATCATTATCCATACGTTACACGTGGAAGGTACATGTGTGCGCGGTTCTGTGCTGCTCCTCCGCAGTCCCGATAGCTTTCATCGCTCGCATTCCTCACCTACATATATATAGAAAACCCGTCAGTAACGAGTGTTACCAGCCCAGAAAATAACTAATATCAATCTGGCACAGGAGAGCAAACTCTCCTGTTGAATCAAAACCATATACTTCCTCAAGAACTCTCATCAGAGCACATACGGGAGCCATCGCCGTCGGGTCGACAGCGTCCCCCTTTCTTTCTCATTCTCATACCTTGGCCATTTCTCTATCGCTTCTCGCATCAAATTTCATTCCATACCACCCTCTGCACCTTCCATATTACTCCTGGCCTTGAGCACAAAGGCCGAGCACTCTCAGGCAGTCGCCTTCAGTACCGTTTGAACCACAAGTCTAGACATGCGCTCCATTATAGTACCCGCAAACCTCCACACTTCTCCGGGTTTGAGGAACTGAAAGGTGGAGTTGTCCGGATCCTTCGGGAACGAAGTGGGTTCTCCCCAGCTCCAGAGCCCGCTCTTCCGAGCACACGCCCTATCTGAAGACGTGGCCGCAAGTAATCCTCATCCCATCTCTCATCGAAAACGTGAAAACTATACATATATAGGCCTGGGTTGGGATTTATACAATAGACCCGAAGGCAACTTGAGCTGGATCTGAAGTTCAAAAACAAACTCGAGGGATCTCATCCTCGAGGGTTATTAATCCAAAAAAAACTGTTGGCTAAATGGCCTGAGTTAAGTGGGATCTGATAAAACTCCACTTAACTCGTCCTGCACATGATAAATCAAATATACAATAGAGTAGCGTAAATCAGAGAACGAGTCCTAAACGGACCTGGTAGAAGCTCCAAACGGGTCCACGCGCCTAGGCGGCGAGCTCCAACACCGTACCTACATAATCAGGTTAAAAAATAAACGCCTGCATGATGAATCACACATCCTATAGCATGCACACACAATCAACACAATCACGCATCAACCATCACACATCAACCTATATCAATTCTAGCAATCAATTCTAGCAAGTCTACTTAGGCTAGTTTGCATTAGATCATGATCATTACCTAGTTACCCTAATTAGTTTCTTAGTCTCCAATTTTAACACCACTCAATCAAACAAATTTCATATTTTATCCTTACTCAAATCTTCATTTATATATATTATTATAACACACAATTCATCAATCCTAGCATGCAATTCTAATAAGCAATACTTTCAAATAATTAAGTTACAATAAATTATACCTCGCGTCGTTGAAAATCGGCGACGGTTAGGGTTTCCATTTCGTGGCTCGAAACTCGAATTCGGCACCTTGCGGTGTCCGAAGTCCGATCAGATTGGAACAGGTGCGTTCGGCGGATGATCCGGCGAATTTCCCACGAATCCAATTTTCCGGCGGTTCCGGCAAGTGTCGGCGGTTTTCCGGCGATGATTCGGGACAGAGGCAATCAGGGGGTCTATCGGCACCAGCTCGACGAGCTTGGCCCGATGGTGGTGTCAAACAAAGCAGCCGGGGCGGCGATGGCCGTCGGCGGCGGCGGCGTCGAAAATGGGTGGCAGCGGCGGCGTGCTCCGATCGGGGCTGCGGCTGGCCTCGACGGTGCTCGGGATGGTGGGGGAAACATCGGCGACAGCGAGGGGTGGTCGGCGGGGTCACAGCAGCGATGGCGTGGCCCGGACGCCAGCGAATCGACGAGGGAGGGTGTCGCGGCTTGTGGGGCAATTCCGGCATCGTGGCGGCGAGACGGTGGCCGGGGTGGGTCGTGGCGGCACGGCGACTGCACGGCGGGGTGGGCGGCATTGATCGGCGGCAGCATGGTGTCGACAGTGCCGGCAGCGGCGACGACACAAGGCGGCGGTAGGGTTTTGGGAGGGGAAAGTGTCGGGGAACATGAAGTGGCGTGCGATGGCATTTTTGCAAATTAAACTTGACTCGACTCCGACTCTAGTCAATAATAATAACTATCTCCTAATAAATCCTAAAAAATCCAAAAAAATTAGGAAAAATCCCGTAAAATCAAACGAACATAACAACATCCAAATGATATGTTCTATAACTAATAACCCCCCAAATATTAACTGTTCTATGATCAAATAAAAATAACAATCAATATTGTATACCTCCATATACTTGATAACCCATTTCTCATCATCTTTTAGACGTTATCATCGTACACTTGAGCATATATGACCCTCATTGCTCATAACTCACAGCTGGCCTCAACTCAGCTCACAGTCCATGATGCTGACTGGACTCGAACCGACTGGTTCACTCCCATAAAACTCTAACTCGAGTCACGGGTTTTACATTACCACCCTGCCAAATCAACATATGCAAATATATACATATATATCAAATATTTTCATTCACATAGAATTGTAATTTACTGTATCAATCACTCGGAATCTTGGGTCTCAACCCACCCATGCATTCTATTCAGATCTCACATCATATCATCAAGTTTTGTATTTCAACACATCATTCTCAGTATAATATCAACATAGGCAAAATATTGAACATTCTATCATCTGACATGTGTGAAAAGATGTGAAAAAATATATATATATATTCGACTCGGTCGGGGAAGGACCGAACGTTGGAAAATTATTATTATTCTCTACCCGTTAATTCTGCTCTGTTAATTCTACCTGGTTAATATATTTTATTATTTACCCTGTTAAATGAAATATGGGTGTAGGGGTGTTTTCACATACCCTAGCCGTCATTTTCATTTTTAGAATTTTGAAAGAGGACGTCATTTTTGGTGTAAGCTTAGACGCCTAGTTCTCCTCTTCCTTACCGGTGCTTTTTCCTTATTTGGGTATCCTTTCTACCTCCTTCTTCTTAATTTTCTTGCATGCATATTCCTTTTAATTGATAATAAGCTTGATAAACATGAGAAATTAAGTCTGAAATCAACAACAAAAAACTAAACTGAACTAGAAACTGGAAATCCCGTCATGGCCGATGGGTCTGAGTTTTTGGCAAGGATGGGCAACTGTAAACAAGTTACAAGGCATTCCCTCATGCCCCCGACAACCTCTCTGGTTACTGGGTCAAAGGGATGGCTTGCCATGTCCCTGGTTTCCTATTGGTGGCGGAATTACACTGGTTATGGGCGGAGTTGTGGGGAACAACGCTAAAGGAATTCCAGACATCAATACCAGTTCGCCAGCCAAGGTTCACGCCGTGCATGCTCACCGTTCTTGGCCTTGATGTTGGGTTGTCATGCAGGGAGAAGGGGAGAGTTCCCGGTGGTGCTGCTGGCCGGACGGAGTTCACCTTGCTGTCCCGAGGTACTGCTGGCCAGGAGTCGCGCGCCTTAGTGCAGAATGGTGTCGCCTTGGATAGCTACTGTAAAGCATGGACTTTAGGCTTCCAATTGAAATGCTGGGGAAGGTTGCAGTTGATGGAGTCGTGATATGGTTTTGGGTTGAAGAAGAAGACAGCATAGACTGGTTTTTGGGTGCCAAGAAGAAGGTAGGAGAAGAAGGGACGTTGGGGAAGAAGATGGCAGTTTTGTAAATATCGGTAGACTCAAGACGGACTCAAGTTAAAAAATAATACTAACTAGTAATAAATCTTTAAAAATAATCATTTTAATGGGTTATGGCTAAAGTTACTAAACTAATTACTTATTGTACAAAAATGCCACGAGCAATAAAAGATACGGTAATGATAAACAGTCGATAATTAATCGGCGTACTATAAGCGATTAAATTAAATCGGAGGATTATAAGCAATTAATAAAATAAAGACTTTACCTTTACCATATTAAATTAAATATTAGGTAAATAAAGTGATTATTTTAATAACGAGTCAGTAAGGTAGAAAATGGGTTATTAAACTATAATCGTGTAAAAATCATAAGCGACGAACCTAAATAGCCTAATGAAAATAAATAAAGTTTAAAACTTTATTGAGTTAAATAATTTAAAATAATTGTATTAGTAATATCTTTGAATTAGGCACAAGTAGGCTCATTATGCACTTGTGATATCGAGAGGGTCAGTCAATGGCAAATATTAGTAACTACAGGCCGTGTGCGCATGCATGGTATGGTAGCTGGATGGGGAGGCCACCCCTCCTAGCATATAACGAGCTTGGCATAGGCTAATAACAACTAAAAGTCTTTTGAAATGATAATAGGGATTATATTGACTTGTTTTATTTAATTATGCGGCTTAGTGGTTTTATCACTAACACAAAATTGCCTCCGCAAATGAGCAGCTTTGTATTGAAGAGTAGAAGTGTGGTTGGTGCTTCATTTACCAACTTAGATATGGTGAATTGATAATAAATTGGACTTCCTTTTATTTTTCTTCTGTTATAAATGTGTCTATGGGAAACAGTCCGAGACAACTAGACTTATTTGTTGTATTATGAATCATGTTCTAGAATGTAACAAACTGCTCAAACCGGCCAAACGTTACTTAAAAATATGCAATAGATGTAACAATAATATTCCAGAACATGAATATAAATACAACAATTAAGTCTAGCAATATGTACATCATATAAATTATAAAAAGAAAGCATGTTGTCTAAAATATAAAATAACCGTCCCACAGTCTCAGACTGTTTCCCATAGCCACAATTATAACACAAGAGAATAATAACGAAGTCCAATTTTATTATCAATTCACCAAACCTGGGTCACTTTTATTCTTAAGTCTAAAGCTGCTCACCTGTGGAGGCAATTCCACGTTAGTGATAATAACACTAAGCCGCATAATTAAATTAATCAAGTCAATATAATTCCCTATATCAGTTCACAAGTCTTTTAGTAATTATGAGCCTATGCTGAGCTCCAATTATCCTGGTAGGGGTGGCCATCCCATCCAATTACCTTCCCGTCAATGCGCACACACGCTACGTGGTCTGCGGCCTATAGTTACCGATATTTGCCATTGACTCACCATCTCGGTTTCACAAGTGTATAATAAGCCCACTTGCGTCACTGTGCCCTGTCACCCCTTTCAGCCTTGGGGAAGGTATTCAATCTTTCAGGGGTGCTGCCCTGCCAAATTGAGTCGACCCCGGTTGCGTTCCAGCACATGGTGGTTAGATACTCAAGTCAACCAAGACTAACACATAGTAGTTTTAAAAGTTCGGCCCCGTGTCAGACTGAGTCAATTCTTTGACGCTGGTTGCACTCGATGCATGGTGGTCAAATCTAGCCTCAACCGACCAAGGCTGCCAACTAGCGAAAATACAACATTTCAAATGATTATACGGACCTGGATAGTTTATAAGTGAACTTGCTCTTGGGTCCAACGATCCTATTTTGAACGAGAACATAAAATTATACATAAGTATAATTTTATTCGACTAGAAATACATGCAACTAAATGTCTAATATATATATCATTTACAAAAAATATTAAATATTAAATTGTCAACAAATCTAGTGAGATAATTAATTATTCATCTGACATAATCATTTAAGCCCTACTTTACATTTTAAATTAATCATCCAAATCATAATTAATACTTAACAATTGATAAAATAATTATTAACTGATAATAAATATTTAATTACTATTATGAGTATATTTTTCTTTGAGATGATAATTATTTAACCATGATCATGATGAATTACTTTACGGTTAGAATTTTTAGTCGCTATCATTAATAATAGTAATTTAATTAATTAAGTAGTTCGATTAAATTAACGAAATTAATTTGCATTATTCTAATTCAAAGATACTACTAATACAATTATTTCAAATTATTCAACACAATAAAGTTTCAAACTTTATTTATTTTCATTATGCTATTTAGGTTCGACGCGAGTGATTTCTAGCCAACTTTAGTTTAATAACCCATTTTCTACATTACTTATAACCATCAAATTTAATTTAATCGCTTGTATTACGCCGATTAATTAACGACCGTTTATCATTACCGTATTTTTATTACTTATGTCATGTTGAATTTGTCCAATAATTAATTTGTTTAATAACTTTACCCATAACCCATTAAAATGATTATTTTTAAAGATTTATTACGTGTTAGTATTATTTTTTAACTCGAGTCGGTATCAAGTTAACCCATATTTACAAGTTTGCCACCCTTCATCTTCTTCTTCTTCCCATACCCATTCTTCTCTTCTCAAAAAACGGGTTCATCTTTTTTCTCCCAGCCATATCTTGGTACCCAAAACCAGATTCACGTCCTCCATCAACTTCAACCTTCTCCAGCAACCAGTTGGAAGCCTAAAGTCCATGTTTTATAGTAGGTACCCAAAGCAACACCTTGCTGCACCAAGGCGCGCATCTCCTGGCCAAAAGCACCGCCGGGGAGGCAAGGCAACTTCTGTCCGGCCAGCAGCACTGCTGGGAACTCTTCCCTTTACCCCTCACGTCATGCCAACATCAATTCCGCCACCCACCGGAAACCAAGGGCACGACGAGGCATCCCTTCGACCTAGCAACCAAAGGGGTCGTTGGGGTTGTGAGGGCTGCCTTGAAATTCTTGTTTACAGTCGCTCAATTTGCCAACAATTCAGATTTGTTGGCCGCGGAGGAATTTCAGTTGTATACCATTTAGGTTAGTTCTTTTCTTGTTGATTTCCAACTTTAATTCCCATGATTAACAAGCTTACTATCAATTAAAAATATGCATACAAGTAAATTAAGAAGAGGGAGATAGGAAGGATACCCAAGCAAAGAGGAAGCCACACTGGTAAGGAAGAGGAGAAGAAAATGTGTATGAAGGCTACGGTGGAGGACCTCGTTCATAAAATAAAAATGATAGCTAGGGTATGTGGAAACACCCGTATTTCATTTAACTGGGTAACCAGGTAAATAATAAAATATAATAATTAACTGGGTAAAATTAACCGGATAGAGAATATAACATATTCGGTTCTTCCCTGTAAATACCGTGGAAAAAAAAAAGGATGCGGATGCTGTCCGGGAAGGACCGAACCTGTTATATTCTTTACCTGGTTAATTCTACCCGATTAATTATTACCCATTCTATTGTTTACCCAATTAAGTGAAATACAGTGTTTTTACATACCCTAGCCGGCATTTCATTTTATTTTATAAAGGACATCCTCCACCCTGGACTTCATTCGCATTTTCTTCTCCTATCCCTTGTCAGAGCGAGCATCCTCCTTGTTTTGGGTATTTTACCTATCTTCTTTTCCTTTTCTTTCTTCCATTGGCAAGAACGTTGAGTTCATGTTTAGACATCACTCTTAATTTATTTGTTGTTGTTGGTGGCTATCATGATCTGTTTAATAACAGTTGATTTTAATGTTATAAATTGTTATATAAAATTTCATTAATCCTAATTGATAATCGTGAGGATTAAGGTTTTAAATCAATAAGAAAACAAATTAATTTTTACACGATTAAGATCCATGGCCGACGAGTTCCCCATTTCGGCAAGATGGGCAAGCACAGGCAAAGCTTCGCCAGGAATCGGTGCCGACGGTCGTTCCGACATGAGAAGATGATCCTACTCTCTTCGTCGATCAGTGTATGGTCGATCTCATGTATGTGGATGCAGGCCTGGGGTGGTAAATGGCCAAAAACAGAGGACAACAGTAAAAACAGAGGAGACAGTGTTGGGTGAACAAATCTGGCTGTCCTAGGTGGCGATGGGTTCAAGTATGATCGGGAAAGGTCGATAGGGGGTAGAGGGTGTCGAGGCAACCACCCAATTGAGGCGGCAACGCTCACCGGTGGTGGAATCGGGGACACGATCGCGTCGCTGGTGTGGCCGTGTAGGCGTCTGCGGCAGCTAGAGGGCGGCTACAGTCAGGAACAGAGGATGGCGCGAGGGAACAAGAAGAAGAAGAAAATTCCCTTGGGTGGCAAACTTGTAAATAATGTTTGACTCGACACAGCTCGAGTTAAATAATAATACAAACTCGTAGTAAATCTTTAAAAATAATCATTTTATAGGTTATTAAAATATAGTCGGGTAACAATAACAAACGTAAAACCTAAATATTATAATGAAAACAAATAAAGTTCGAAACTTTATTGAATCGAATAATTTAAAATAATTGTATTAGTAATATTTATAAATTAAAATAACACAAATTATTTTAAACAATTTAATTGGACAACTTAATTAATTAAAGTGCTATAAATAATATTAGTGATTAAAAAGTTATAACCGTAAATTAAATCATCAAGATCGGGGTTAAGTAATTTTCACCACAAAGGGAAATTAAATACTTGTTTATCAGTTAATAATTATTTCATCAATTGTAAATATTAATTATGATTTAGATAATTTATTTAAAATGTAAAGTAGGACTTAGGTGATTATATCACATGAATAATTAATTATCACACTAGATTTGTTGAGAATTTAATATCTAATATTTTTGAATTGTTACATGTTATGTTGTAAAAAATTTTAATACATATATATTAGAGATTTAGATGCGTGCATTCCTACTTCGAATAAAATTATACTTATGTATAATTTTATGTTCTTGTTCAGATTAGGATCGTTGGTCGCAGCTGCGAGTTCTAAATAACCAGGTCTGAATAATTATTTAAAATGTTGTATTTTCCCAAGCTGGTAACCTTTGTCGGCCCTAATCTCAGAATGAACTGGGAGATGACTTCTAATCTCAGAATGAATTGGGATATAATGACTAATCTCAGAATGAACTAGGAGACGATTTCTAATCTCAGACAAAGCTGGGAGATAATGACTAATCTCAGAATGAACTAGGAGATAATGACTAATCTCAGAATGACTTGGGCGACGATTTCTAATCTCTGAATAAATTGGGTGATAATGACTAATCTAAGAATGACCAGTGAGACCACCTAAATCTCAGAATGAACTAGGAAACGATTTCTAATCTTAGAATGAACTGGGAGATAATGACTAATCTCAGAATGAACTAGGAGACGATTTCTAATCTCAGAATGAACTGGGAGATAATGACTAATCTCAGAATGACCTAGGAGACCACCTAAATCTCAGAATAAACTGGGAGAAAATTTCTAATCTCAGAATGACCTGAGAGACTTTTACAAATCTCAGAATGACCTGAGAGACAATTACTAATCTCAGAATGACCTAAGAGATAATTACTAAAAGACTTGTGAAACGTTAATAAAGACGGGTGAAATGATAATAGGGATTTTATTGACTTGTTTCATTTAATTATGCGGCTTAGTGGTTTATCACTAACATGGAATTGCCTCCACAGGTGAGTAGCTTTGGACTGAAGAATAGAAGTGTGGTTGTTGGTTCTTTTACAAACATAGGTATGGTGAATCGATAATAAAGTTGGACTACATTATTATTCTCTTGTGTAATAAATGTGGCTATGGGAAACAGTCCGAGACTGTGGGACGGTTATTTTATACATTGTCATATGCATTAGAACATATTTTTATGATCTATGAATTTTAGACTTAATTGCAGTATTAAAATTCATGTTCTGGAATTATTATGTTCTTGCATGTTACGTTTACATTATTACACATTTTAGGTAACACCCAGTCCGGTTCGGGCAGATCATTACATTCTCGCGGACCGCGTTAGAAGATATATATATATACATACATACATACATATATATATATATATATATTTATTTGCACAGTCTATACAATCTCCCAAACTTAGAAATGTTTCATCCACGAAATATTATAACGGCAACATGAAGCATCATGATTAGAAGACAATCACGATTAATTATTTATTCGGTATCGGTTCGTGCTACTACAAGAATAAGAAATCTTAAGTCATGAATAGGCTAGGGTATTTCCTTGCCATGTCTTGTTCAATCTCCTATATTGCTTCTTCTAACGCCTAATTTTTCCACAATACCTTTATCAAAGGAATTTCCTTTTTCCTGAGAATCTTTATTTCTCTTACCATGATGCGAATTGGCTTTTCCTTATTGGTTAAATCTAATTCTAGTTCTAAGTCTTCAAAATTTGTGATTATATGCCCTTCATCTCATACATATTTCTTTAACATTGACACATGGAAAACATTGTGTACTCCAGCTAGGCCTGGTGGTAATGCTAGTCGATGTGCACAATTTCAAACTAGATCCAGGATTGGAAACAGTCCTATGAATCTTAGCTTCAACTTCCCTGATGTTCTAAATCTGATCACCCCCTTCTTAGGAGATGTTTTTAGGTACACAAACTCCCCAACTTGGAACTCTAGGTCCCTTCTTCGAGTATCAGCATAACTCTTTTGTCGATCCTAGGCTACCTTAAGCCTTTGCTGAATGAGTTTCACCTTTTCAGTTGCCTCCCTCACCATCTCTGGCCTGACTATAACTGCTTCGGTAGACTCCATCCAACACGATGGAGTTCTGCAGGGCCTACCATATAAGGCTTCAAATTGTGCCATCCCTATACTAGCTTGGTAAGAGTTATTGTAGGTGAATTTAGCCAATGCTAAGTGTTTCTCCCAGTCACCTCCCCAGTCAAGAATGTAAGCTCTTAACAAATCTTCAAAATTTTGGATAGTCCTCTCACTCTGACCATCATTTTGGCGATGATATGTTGTACTCAACTTGATTTGAGTCCCCATGGCTTTTGGGAAAACTTCCCAAAAATGTGAGGTGAATAGGGGATCTCGGTCGGAGACTATCTCCTTTGGAATCCCATGCAAATTGTCAATATTGTCAACATACAATCCAGCCAGGTATTCCACCGTTCTCATTGATTTAGTGGGGATGAAGTGAGCTACTTTAGTTAGTCGGTCTGCAACTACCCATATGGAGTCATACTTCTTCTGAGTCCTTGGGAGCTTTGCAATAAAATTGCATGTGACACACACCCCTTACCAAGTTGGTATTTCTAAAGGTTGCAATAGTCCTCCAGATAGTTAACGTTGGGCATTGATCTGTTGACAAGTCGGACACTTGGTGAAAAAATCCATAACATCCCTCTTCATCCCAATCCACCAGTAGGTTTGCTTTAAATCCTGATACATTTTAGTAACTCTAGGGTGTATTGAGATCTTTGAGCGATGAGACTCCTCCAAGATATTCCTCCTTAGTGCATCATCCTTGGGTACACACAACCTTCCTCTAAATTTGATCACACTATTTGAATCAGCTACAATGTTAGGAATCTTGTCCAATATTTCATTTAGCTCCTCATAACCCATCTGTGCTAGCTTAACACGATGAACTAAATCATTGGAAATTACCAGATTTGCCAATAAGCTTGTTTGTTGCTCCACAGGGTTGATAGCCACCACTTCTGCTGACATGACCCAAAGTCCAACTAGCTGCTAACTTTTGTCCAATTTGCCCTTCCAGACTCAACGTGTCTGTTACCACATTTTCTTTCCTAGATGGTATAATATTTGAAAGTTGTAGTCCTCCAAATATTCTATCCACCGCCTCCTTCGAAGGTTAAGGTCATTCTGGGTGAAGATATACTTCAAACTCTGATGGTCAGTGAAGACTTCGAACTAGGATCCATACATGTAGTGTCTCCAAATCATCAGGGAAAAAACCATTGCTGCCTTTTCCAAGTCATGGGTTACATAATTTTGCTCATGATTCTTCAATTGATGAGAGGCATATGCCACCACTTTACCTTCTTGCATAAGGACACATCCTATACCCAATAGGGATGCATCACTGAAGACTACATATCCTTCGTTACCATTTGGGAGGGTCAAGACTGGTGCAGTTGTTAAACTCTTCTTTAGAGACTGAAAACTCTCCTCACACTTACTACTCCATTCAAACTTAACTCCCTTCCTTGTGAGTTTTGTCATTGGCGATGCTACTAAGTAGAAGTCCTTAATGAATTTCCTATAGTAACCCGCTAAACCAAGAAAGCTTCTGATATCATTGACTGACTTGGGTTGAGGCCAATCAGTGACTGCTTTCACTTTTGATGCATCCACTGCAATTCTGACCTTTGAGATAATATGACAAAGGAAGTTTACCTCCCTCAACCAGAAGTCCCACTTTGAGAGCTTGGCAAACAGTTGATTTTCTCTTAGAACTTGAAGAGTAATGAATAGGTGCTTCACATGCTTTTCTTCATTATTTGAATAGACCAGAATGCTGTCCACAAACACAATAATAAACTTGTCCAAGTATGTGTGGAATATTGTGTTCATGAGTGACATAAAGACCACTGGTGCATTTGTCAGACCAAAGGGCATGACAAGAAATTCATAATGTCCATATCATGTTTAGAAAGTTGGTTTCTGCATGTCTGACTCCTTTACTCGTAACTGGTGATCCATCTTTCTTCTTCACAAACATAACAGGGGCTCCCTAGGGTGAAGTACTTGCTCGGATGAAACCTACCTACAACAACTCTTCTAGTTGACTCTTTAACTCCTTGAGTTCTGTTGGATCAATGCGGTATGGTGCTTTAGAAATTGGTGTTGTTCTAGGTGCTATGTCAATGGCAAACTCCACTGCCTACTTAGGAGGTAATCCTCGAAGTTCGTTTGGGAATACATCGGGAAACTCTGCTACCAGAGGAATAATGGACAACTCTTTCTATTTTGACTCAGACTCAACTAAGTTAGCAAAAGACTTTACAACCCTCACCAAACAATCGGTAGTCGAGTTGTTTGGTTAGGATAACTGCCACAAATTCTGCCCACGTGATGGAAGAAATCTCACGTCGATGGAATGTGGTTTTTTTCCATGGATTTCACCAGTAAGATGCTTCCTCCTGAAGCATGCATGTTGCCAACCTCACTTTATGGTGGTGGGGCATAGATAGAGCCCTAAACTCTTTTTGGTATTGTCTATCCAGCTCTCTGCCTTCATTGGATCGATCCCTCCGACAAATAGTTCAGCTCCATTCTTCTTGAAATTTTCCACAGCTGTAACGGTCACTATCATCAACTACTGGCGGCACCACTTGTCGGACTACAGGTGGCACTAGGTTTGGATGCTCCCACAGGCTTGCTAACCTCGCCCGCCTTTGGGCACTTCCCTAACCACCACTGGGGTGATTCTGGGACCCGCTATTGAGTTTGAGGCTCCATTCCTTGCTATCACTCCTGCTAACCACTGAATGATATTCCGAACCACAATATTTGTATTCTATAAAGCCTGCACCAGTCCTTGTATGGCCGTCAAGATCTGGGCCAACACATTCTGTGTGTTCGCATCATGGTTCATTAATGTGTTCTTGTTCAATTTTGACTTAGGTTTATTAGTGAATGAATTTGTTAATTAATATCACAACACAGGGGGAAAAGATAATTATTGGTCTTTTTAACAAGGTACTTGAGTCATAATTTGAGAGCTAGTGGGAAACTTGGCTCTGATACCACCCGTAACGACCCGCCCGAACCGGCCGGCGTTACTTAAAAATATGTAATAGATGTAACGATAATATTCCATAACATGAATATTAATACAACAATTAAGTCTAGCAATATATAAATCATAAAAATAAAGCATGTTCTCTAAAATATAAAATAACTGTCCCACAGTCTTCGGACCATTTCCCATAACCACAATTATATCACAAGAAAATAATAAGGAATCCAATTTTATTATCAATTCACCAAACCCAGGTCAATTTTACTCTTCAATCTAAAGCTGCTAAACTGTGGAGGTTATTCCGCGTTATTGATAAAAACACTAAGCCGCATAATTAAATTAAACAAGTCAATAGAATTCCCTATTATCATTTCACAAGTCTTTTAGTAATTATGAGCCTATGTCGTGCTCCAATTATGCTGGTAGGGTGGTCACCACATCCAGGTACCATCCCATGTATGCACACACACGCTATGTGGCATGCGGCCTGTAGTTACCGATATTCTCCATTGACTCACCTCTCAGTATCACAAGTGCATAATGAGCCTACTTGCGCCACTGCACCCCGATCTCCCCTTTTGGCCTGGGGGTAGGTATTCAATCTTTCGGGGGCGCAGCCCTGCCGAATTGAGTCGGCCCCAGTTGCGTTCTAGTGCATTGTGGTCAGATACTCAAGTCGACCAAGACTCCCACATAGTAGTTTTTAAAAGTTCGGCCCCGTGTCGGACTGAGTTAATTCTTTGACCGCGGTTGCACTCGGTGCATGGTGGTAAAATCTAGCCTAAGCCGACCAAGGCTGCCAACTAGGGAAAATACAATATTTCAAATGATTATGCGGACCTGGATAGTTTGTAAGTAAACTCGTAGTTGTAACCAACGATCGTAATTTGAACGAGAACATAAAATTATACATAAGTATAATTGTATTTAAGCAAAAATGCATGCAACTAAATGTCTAAAATATATATCATTTTCAAAAATATTAAATATTAAAATGTCAATAAATCTAGTGAGATAATTAATTATTCTTGTGTCATAATCATTTAAGCCCTACTTTACATTTTAAATTAATTATCCAAATGATAATTAATACTTAACAAGTGATAAAATAATTATTAACTGATAACAAATATTTAATAACTATTAATAGGATATTTTTCTTTTAAGATGATAATTACTTAACCACGTTCTTAATGATTTAGTTTACGATTATAATTTTTAGTTGCTATCATTATTAATAGTAATTTAATTAATTAAGTCGTTCGATTAAATTAACTAAATTGTTTTGAATTATTTTAATTCAAAGATCCTACTAATACAATTATTTTAAATTAGTCAACCCAATAAAGTTTCGAACTTTATTTATTATTATTATGCTATTTAGGTTCGGCGCTTGTGATTTGTTTACCCAATTATAGATTAATGACCCATTTTCTACATTATTGACTCGTTATGGAAATATTCACTTTATTTACCTAATATTAAATTTAATATGGTAAAGCTAAAATCTTTATTTCATTAATTACTTATAACCTTCTGATTTAATTTAATCGCTTGTATTACGCCGATTAGTTATTGACAGTTTATCATTACCGTATTTTTAATACTTCTATCTATGTCGATTTTGTCCAATAATTAATTAGTTTAGTAACTTTTTAAAGATTTATTTCGCGTTAGTATTATTTTTTTAACTCGAGTCGGTAACGTCTTCTTCTTCTTCTTCTTCTTCCCGTTGCCATTCCTCTCTTCTCCAAGAACAGGTCCGTCTTTCTTCTGCCAACCTTATCTTGGCACCCACAACCAGATTCACGTCCTCCATCAACTTCAACCTTCTCCAGCAACAAATTGGAAGCCTAAAGTCCATGTTTTACAGCAAGTACCTAATGTCCTGTAACGACCTGCCCGAACCGGATCCGTGCTACTTAAAAATATAGGTAATGTAGATATAACATTCCAGAACATGAATTCAAATACAGCAAATATGTCTCGCAACATATAATATGAATCATAACAATAAATCATGTTCTTTAAATTATAAAATAACTGTCCCACAGTCTCGGACCATTTCCCATAGCCACATTTATAACACAAAAGAACAATAAGGAAGTCCAACTTTATTATCGATTCACCATACCTGGGTTGGTAAAAGAATCACCAACCACACTTCTATTCTTTAGTCCCAAAGCTGCTCACCTGCAGAGGCAATTCTGCGTTAGTGATAAAACCACTAAGCCGCATAATTATATGAAACAAGTCAATATAATCCTTATTATCATTTCACTCGATATTATTATTATTATTATTACACAAGCAAAGAGTAATTATCCCTCAGGTCATTTTGAGATTAGTAATTTATTTCTCAGGTCATTCTGAGATTAGTAAAAGTCGACTCCCAGCTCATTCTAAGATTAGAAAACGTCTCCCAGCTCATTTTGAGATTAGGTGGTCTCCCAATTCATTTTGAGATTAGTCAAGCTCTCCCAGTTCATTCTGAGATTAGAAATCGTCTCCCAGCTCGTTCTGAGATTTGGTTGTCTCCCAATTTATTTTGAGATTAGTGATGGTCCCCCAATTCATTTTGAAGTTAGTCATGGTCTCCCAGTTCATTCTGAGATTAGAACATTGTCTCCTTGCTCATTCTGAGATTAGGTGGTCTCCCAATTCATTTTGAGATTTGTCATGGTCTCCCAGTTCATTCTGAGATTAGAAAATTGTCTCCCAACTCATTCTGAGATTAGGTGGTCTCCCAATTCATTTTGGGGTTAGTCATGGTCTCCTAGTTCATTTTGAGATTAGAAAATTATATCCCAGCTCATTCTTAGATTAGGTGGTCCCCCAATTTAATTTGAGGCTAGTCATTGTCTCCCAGTTCATTCTGAAATTAGAAAATTGTCTCCAAAACAATCTGAGATTAGGTGGTCCCCTAATTTATTTTGAGGTTAGTCATGGTCTGCCAGTTCATTCTGAGATTAGAAAATTGTCTCCCAGCTCATTCTGAGATTCGGTGGTCCACCAATTCATTTTTAGGTTAGTCATGGTCTCGCAGTTCATTCTGAGATTAGAACATTGTCTCCCAGCTCATTCTGAGATTAGGTGCCGACAAAGGCTACCAGTTTGGAAAAAAAATACACAATTTCATATAATTATACCAATTTGGGAAAATATAATATTTCAAATAATTATACGGACAATATAACATTTCAATTAATTAGAAGCACACACATAGTAACAAACATAGTAATTTTAAAGGTGCGGCCCCGTGTCGGACTGAGTCAATTCCTTGACCCCGATTGTGTTGTAGCGCATGGTGGTCGAATCTGGCCTCAGGCCGAACAGGGCTGCCAACAAGGGAAAGTACAACATTTCAAATGATTATACGGACTTGGATATTTCGAACTCGCAGCTGCGACCAATGATCATAATCTGAACAAGAATATAAAATTATACATATGTATAATTTTATTTGAGTAGGAATGCATGCAACTAAATATCTCATATATATATTATTTCCAAAAATATTAAATATTAAATTATCAAACAATATTCTAGTGAGATAATTAATTATTCCTGTGACATAATCATTTAAGTCCTACTTCACATTTTAAATTAATTATCTAAATCATAATTAATACTTAACAATGGAGAAAATAATTACTACTAAGCAACAAGTTTTTAATTTTCCTTTGCGATGATAATTACTTAACCCCGATCTTGATGATTTAGTTTATGGTTATAATTTTTAATTCATACTATTATTTATAGCAATTTAAGTAATTAAGTTGATCGATTAAATTATTTCAAATAAGTTGTATTATTCAAAAATATTATTACTACAATTATTTTAAATTATTCGACTTAAGTAATGTTTCAAACTTTATTTATTTTCATTATTCTCTTTAGGTTTGGCGCTAGTGATTGCTACCCGACTATAGTTTAATGGTCTCCCAGCTCAATCTGAGATTAGAAATTGTCTCCCAGCTCATTCTGAAATTAGGTGGTATCCCAATTTATTTTGAAATTAGTCATGGTCTCCTAGTTTATTCTAAGATTAAAAATCGTCTCCCTGCTCATTCTGAGATTAGTGCCGACAAAGGCTACCAATTTGGGAAAATATAACATTTCATATAGTTATACCAGTTTGGGAAAATATAACATTTTAAATAACTATACAGACAATACAACATTCAAAATAATTATACGGACAATATAACATCTCAAATAATTATACAGACACACATAGTAATTTTAACGGTGCGGCCTCGTCTCGGATTGAGTCAATTCCTTGACCCTGATTGCGTTACAACGCGTGGTGGTCAAATATGGGCTCTGGCCGACCAGTGCTGCTAAGAAGGGAAAGTATGATATTTCAAATGATTATACGTGAATCATAGACCAATTATAATCTGAACGAGAATATAAAATTAAACATAAGTATAATTTTGTTTGAGTAGAAATGCATGCAACTAATTGCCGAATAAATATATATATATATATATATATATATGTATATATATATATATCAAGATTAGAAATTTTGACTAACAAATCATGTAACCAATTCAAAAATATTAAATATTAAATTCTCAACAAATCTAGAGAGCCTTTGCAGTGATAATTATTTAACCCTGATCTTGATGATTTAGTTGACAGTTATAATTTTTAATCGCTACTATTATTTACAGTAATTTAATTAATTAAGTTGTTCAATTAAATTATGTAAAATAATTTTTATGATTTAAATTCATATATATTATTAATACAATTATTTTAAATTATTCGACTCTATAAAGTTTCGAACTTTATTTATTATCATTATGCTATTTAGGTTTGACGCGAGTGATTGCTACCTGACTATAGTTTAATAACCGATTTTCTACAATACTGACTCGATATTAAAATTATCACTTTATTTACCTAATATTAAATTTTATATGGTAAAGGTAAAATCTTTATTTTATTAATTACTTATAACCCTCCGATTTAATTTAATCGCTTGAATTACGCCGATTAATTATCGACCGTTTATCATTACCGTATTTTTATTACTCGTGACAATTTCATGCAATAATTTGTTAGTTTAGTAACTTAATAGATAACCCATTAAAATAAATATTTTTAAAGATTTATTACAAGTTAATTTTATTTTTTAACTCGAGTCGGTATCGAGCGCGGTGTTATTTATGAGTTGGTATTATTATTTAACTCGAGCTGTGTCGAGTCAAGTATTATTTACAAGGTTGCCACCCAAGGTAAGTTTTTCCTTCTTCTTCTTCTTCTCCGACATGCTCTGTTCCTAACACCAAGCGCCCTCCAGCCGCCGCCATTGCCGCCAACCACCTCTGGCCGCCGTCCAACGTCCCCGTCCAGCTCTGCCGTGCCGTTTCAGTGTCACCCCGGCCAACTCTGGCTGCCAGCTGCGGTAATGCCTGCATTGAATGCCTAGTGGAGCGCTTGTGTCGCAGATTCCGCTACTGGAGAGTGTTGCCGCCTTAGTTGGGGAGTCGCCTCGACACCCTCGACCTCCTATTGACCTTCCCAGGCCAGATTAAAACCTGCCGCCGCCCATGACGGCCGGACTTCAACACCCACCGCTGCACCTCTGTTTTTGCCGGTGTCCTCTGTTTTTGGCCATTTACCACCCCAAGCCGGCATCCACACACGTGAGATCGACCCTACACTGATTGACGAAGAGAGTAGGATCATCTCCCGACGTCAGAACGGCCGTCACCACTGATTCCCGGCGAGGCTTGCCGTGCTTGCCCATCTCGCTGAAGCAGGGAACTTGTCAGCCAATTTTAGTTTCTTTCTTGTTGATTTTAAACTTTAATCCTCACGATTATAAAGCTTATTATCAAATTAAAATATGCATGCAAGAAAATTAAGAAGAGGGAGATAGGAAGAATACCTAAGCAAGGAAGAAGACATGCCGGTAAGGAAGAGGAGAAGAAAATGCGAATGAAGGCTAGGGTGGAGGACGTCCTTCATCAAATAAAATGAAATGACAGCTAGAGTATGTGAAAACACCCTTATTTTATTTAATCGGGTAAATAATAAAATATAATAATTAACTGGGCAGAATTAACTGGGTATTGGATATAACACGTTCGGTCCTTCTTGGACCGCGTCAGCGTAAATTTTTTATTTTTTATTTTTTCACGGTCTTTACAATCTCCCCAGCTTGGAAATATTTCGTCCCCGAAATATCATAACAGGCAAAAGAACAATTATGATGAACTTTATTTATTTCTTTCGGATGAATTCATGGTACTACAAATATAAAACTCCTATCCTGAACACAAACAGGCTAGGGTATTTCCTTGTTATTTCTTGTTCAATCTCCCATGTACCTTCCTCTGACCCCTCATTTTTCCACAATACTTTTGCCCAAGGAATTTCCTTCTTCCTTAATGTCATTATTTCTCATGCCAGGATGCGGATCGGCTTTTCTTTGTTGGTTAAGTTTGATTGTAGCTCTAAGTCTTCAAAATTGGTGAGGATACGATCCTCATCCCGTACATATTTCTTTAGCATTGACACATGGAAAACATTGTGTACTCCAGCTAGGCTTGGTGGCAATGCTAATCTATATGCACAATTCCCAACTCGATCTAGGATTGGAAACGGTCCTATGAATCTTGGCATCAACTTCCCTGATATTTTAAATCTGATCACCCCCTTCGTAGGAGATGTCTTTAGGTACACAAACTCTTTTGTCGATCCTGAGCTGCCTTAAGTCTTTGTCGGATGAGTTTCACATTTTCAGTTGCTTCCCTCACCATCTCTGGCCGGACTATAACTGCTTCAGTAGACTCCAGCCAACACGATGGAGATCTACAGGGCCTACCATATAAGGCTTCAAATGGTGCCGTCTCTATACTAGCTTGGTAAGAGTTATTGTAGGTGAATTCAGCTAAGGTTAAGTGTTTCTCCCAGTCACCTCCCTAGTGAAGAATGCAAGCTCATAACAAATCTTCCAAAGTTTGAATAGTCCTCTAACTCTGACCATCAGTTTGGGGATGATATGTTGTACTCAACTTAATTTGAGTTCCCATGGCTCTTTGGAAAGCTTCCCAAAAATGTGAGGTGAATAGGGGATCGCAGTCGGAGACTATCTCCTTTGGAATCCCACGCAATTTGACAATATTGTCAACATATAATCCTACCAGGTATTCCACCGTTCTCATTGATTTCATGGGGATGAAGTGAGCTACCTTAGTTAGTTGGTCCACAACTACCCATATGGAGTCATGCTTCTTTTGAGTTCATGGGAGCTTTGAAATAAAATCGCATGTGACACACTCCCATTTCCACGTTGGTATTTCTAAAGGTTGCAATAGTCCTCCAGGTAGTTGATGTTGGGCTTTAATCTGTTGGCAAGTCTGACCTTAGAGACAAAAACCACAACATCTCCCTTCATCCCAATCCACCAGTAGGTTCCCTTTAAATCCTGATATATTTTAGTAACTCCTGGGTGTATCAAGAACTTTGAGCGATGAGCCTCCTCCAAGATATTCCACCTCAGTGCATTATCCTGTGGCACACACAACCATATTAAATTAAATTAAATGGTTATAAATGATTAATAAAATAAATATATTACCTTTACCATATTAAATTTAATATTGGGTAAATAAACTGATTATTTTAATATCGAGTGAGTAATATAAAAAATAGGTTAATAAACTATAGTCGGGTAGCAATCACTAGTGTTGAACCTAAATAGCATAATGAAAATAAATAATTTCAAAATTTTATTGAGTCGAATAATTTAAAATAATTGTATTAATAATATTTTTAAATTATAATAATACAAATTATCTTAAATAAATTAAGCGTACAACTTATTTAAAAAATTGCTATGAGATTGTGGTTAAGTAATTATCGTCTCAATGGAAAATATACTAATTATAGTAATTATCACATGAATAGTTTAATATTTCATATTGTTGAAATTTAATAGTGATATATATATATATTAGTCATTTAGTTACATGCATTTCTACTCGAACAAAATGATACTTATGCATAATTTTATGTCCTCGTTCAGATTAGGATCATTGGTTGCGGCTGCAAGTTCGAAATATCTAGGTCCGTATAATTATTTAAAATGTTCCATTTTCCATTGTCGACAACCTGGTCAGCCTGAGCCCAGATTCGACCACCATGCACTGAGTGCAACAGGGGTCAAGGAATTGAATCAGTCTGACATGGGCTACGCCCTTTATAATCCGATAATGGACATGTCGGCATGGACCTGACAACTATAGTACAAAAAATTGGACATGGCGGATTGGACTCGCCAGCCAATTACAGACATGGTGGACAAACCCATCAGCCAATAGATGGACATGGTGCATTGACCCGTCAGCCAACTAATGGACATGGTGGATTGGACTCACCAGCCGATAACGGACATGGTGGATTGGACTCGCCAGCCGGTAATGGACAAGATGGATTGACCCATCATGCAATAAATTGGACATGGCGGATTGGACTCGCCAGCCAATTACGGACATGGTGGACTGGACTCACAAGCCGATAATGAACATGACGGATTGGACTTGCCAGCCGATAATGGACATGATAGACTGACCAATCAGCCAATAAATTGGACATGGCGGATTGGACTCACCAGCCGATAACGGACATGACGGATTGGACTCGCCAGGCGGTAATGGACATGATGGACTGACCCATAAGCAAATAAATTGGACATGGCGGATTGGACTCGCCAGCCAATTACAGACATGGTTGATTGGACTCACTAGCTGATAACGAACATAGAGGATTGGACTCGTCAACCAGTAATGGACATGAACGGCTGACCCATCCGCCAATAAATTAGACATGGCAGATTGGACTCGCTAGCCAATTATGGACATGGTGGATTGGACTCACTAGCCAATAAAGGACATGGCGGTTTGGACTCGCCAGCTATTGATGGACATGATGGACTGGCCCATCAACTAAAAAATTGGACATGGCAGATTGGGCTCGCCAACTAATTACGGACATGGTAGACTGACCCATTAGATATTCGATGGACATGGTGGACAGGCCCATTAACCAACTAATAGACATGGTGGATTGGACTCACCAGCCAATAATGGACAGGGCTAATTGGACTCGCCAGCAGGTAATGGACATGATGGACTGACCCATCAGCCGACTTGTGGACATGGTGGACTGAACCATCAGCTAATAAATGGACATGTTGGAATGGTCACAACAGCCATTATTATAGATAATGATAGGGTGTTTATGGACTTGTTTTATTTAATTATATAGCTTAGTGGTTAATAACTAACACAGAATTGCCTCCGTAGGTTAGCAGCTGGAAGTAAAGACTAAGAGACAACATGATGGTTCTTCTACCAACTCATGTGGTGAACAGATAATAAGCGGACTTCTCTTTTTACTTTTCTAGTGTTATAAATGTGGCTATGGGAAGCGGTCCAAAACTGCGGAATAATTATTTCATACATTGTCATTTGAAACATAAGTTCTTTCAAGTTAGAAACGCTAGACTTATTTGCTTTTATATGATTCATGTAACCTTTTAAGTAACACCCGGTTCGGTTAGGACTGGTTGTCATAGGGTTGGTTTTGATAAACTTTGAGTAACACTTGGCCAGCAAGGCCCACAATATCATAAAAAATGGCGGGTCGTTACAGGTGGTATGAGCGCCTGGTTTCCCACTAGCTCATTTTATGACTCAAGTACCTTGTTGAAAAATCCAATAATTTTCTTTTCCCACTGTGTGTGTTATTAATTAACAAATTCATTTGCTACTAATAAACCTGAGTGATAACTATATATATATATATTAATGAACCATGATGGTTCGATGTTTCAGACGTCCGACATCCGTAGGCAGTCAAGTCGATCTGCGCAGTCAAATTCGAACACAGAGAATTTGTTGGCCCAAATCCTGACGGCCATACAAAGACTAACGCAGGCTTCAGAAAATACAAATTCTGTGGTTCACAATGTTGTTCAGCGGTTACCGGGATGGTAGCAGGGAATGGAGCCTCAAACTTGGCAGTGGGTCCCAGAATCACCCTAGATGGTGGTCAGGGGAATGCCAAAGTGCAGGCGGCAGTGAGTCCCAGGATCAGCCCAGATGGTGATCAGGGGAGTGCCCAAGAGCGGGCAGCAGCGACCCCAGATGGTGATCAGGGCAGTTCCCAAGAGCGGGCAGCAGCGACCCTAGATGGTGGTCGCCCAAGGGTGGGCAGGGTTAGCAGACCCGGGCGAGCAAGGGGAACGTCCAAACCCAGTGCCACCGGTAGTCCAACCAGTGCTGCCAGCTGCTGATGATAGTGACCGTTACACTGTGGAAAAGTTCAAGAAGAATGGAGCTGAACTATTTGTTGGAGGGATCGATCCAATGAAGACGGAGAGCTGGATTAACATTGCCAAAAAACGTTTAGAGCTCTGACGGTGCCCCACTGCCATCAAGTGAGATTGGCAATATGCATGCTTCAAGAGGAAGCATCTTACTGGTGGAAATCCATGGAACAAAAAAACCACCTTCCATCGACGTGAGATTTCTTCCATAACGTGGGCGGAATTTGGCTTTTGGAAAATATTTTCCAAAGCCCGATGTCCAGAAGAATGCACTAGCATTCACTAATTTGGTTTAGGGGGAGGATTCTGTTCGGGGATATATGTATTCCTAGATGAACTTCCAGGGTTACCTCCTAAGTAGGCAGTGGAGTTCTCCATTGACTTAGCACCTGGAACAACAACAATTTCTAAAGCACCATACCGCATGGCTACAGTAGAACTCAAGGAATTAAAGAGTCAGCTAGAAGAGTTGCTGCAGGTAGGCTTCATCAAACCAAGTACTTCACCATGGGGAGCCCCTATTCTTTTTGTGAAGAAGAAAAATGGATTACATTTGGTTGTGTATTGACTATCGAAAAATCAATCAAGTGAAAGTCAAGAATCAATACCCCTTACCGAGCATTGATAACTTGTTTGATCACTAAAAACAGCCAGAATATTTTCTAAGATACACTTGCGGTCTGGTTATCACCAGTTATGAGTAAAGGAGTCAGACATACAGAAAATGGCTTTCCGAACTCGGTATGGACATTATGAGTTTCTAGTTATGCCATTTGGTCTAACAAATGCACCATCGGCCTTTATGTCACTCATGAACACAGTATTCCACACATATCTGGACAAGTTTATTATCGTGTTTTTGGACAACATTCTGGTCTATTTGAATAATGAAGAAGTGCATGTGAAGCACCTATCCATTACTCTTCAAGTTCTGAGAGAACATCAACTATTCACCAAGTTCTCAAAGTGTGACTTCTGGTTGGGGAGGTAAATTTCCTCGGTCATAATGTTTCAAAGGCTAGAATTGTAATGGATCCATCAAAAGTGAAAGCAGTCACTGATTGGCCACAACCTAAGTCAGTCACTGATATCAGAAGCTTCCTTCGTTTAGTGGGTTACTATAGGAAATTCATTAAAGACTTCTCCCAATTAGCATCGCCGATGACCTTACTCACAAAGAAGGGGGTCAAGTTTGAATGGAGTAGTAAGTTTGAGGAGAGTTTCCAGTCTCTAAAGAAGAGTTTAACAACTGCACAAGTCTTGACCCTGCCAAATGGTAATGAAGGATTTGTAGTCTTCAGTGATGCATCTCGGTTGGGTTTAGGATGCGTCCTTATGCAAGAAGGTAAGGTGGTGGCCTATGCCTCTCATCAATTGAAGATTCATGAGCAAAATTATGCAACCCATGACTTGGAACTGGTAGCAGTTGTTTTTACCTTGAAGATTTGGAGACACTACTTGTATGGAGCCCAGTTCGATGTCTTCACTGACCACCAGAGTTTGAAGTATTTCTTTACCCAGAATGACGTTAACCTTCGACAGAGGCAGTGGATAGAATATTTTAAGGACTACGACTTCCAAATCTTATACCATCTAGGGAAAGCGAATGTGCAAGCCGACCTGTTGAGTCAGAAAGGCAAAGTAGACAAAAGTCAGCGGCTAGCTAGATTTTGGGCCATGTCAATAGAAGTGGTAGCTACCAAGCCGGTGGATCAACTAACAGGCTTACTGGAAAATTTAGTTGTTTCTAATGATTTAGTTGATCGTGTTAAGCTAGCACAAATCGGTGATGAGGAGCTGAATAAAATGTTGGACAAGATTCCTGACATTGTAGCTGATTCAAATAGTGTAATCAAATTTAGAGGGAGGTTGTGTGTACCCAACGATAATGCACTAAGGCGGAATATCTTGGAAGAGGCTCATCACTCAAAGTTCTCATTACACCCTGGAGTTACTAAATGTATCAGGATTTAAAGCGAACTTATTGGTGGATTGGGACGAAGAGGGATGTTGTGGATTTTGTCTCTAAGTGTTAGATTTGCCAACATATCAAAGCCCAACGTCAACTAAGTGGAGGACTATTGCAACCTTTAGAAATACCAACGTGGAAATGGGAGTGTGTCACGTGCGATTTTATTTCAAAGCTCCCAAGAACTCAAAAGAAGCACAACTCCATATGGCTAGTTGTGGACCGACTAACTAAGGTTGCTCACTTCAACCCCATGAAATCAATGAGAACGGTGGAATACCTGGCAGGATTATATGTTGACAATTTTGTCAAATTGCATGGGATTCCAAAGGAGATAGTCTCTGATGGGCAGAGTGAGAGGACTATTTAAACTTTGGAAGATTTGTTTAGAGCTTGCATTCTTAACTAGGGAGGTGACTGGGAGAAACACTTAGCCTTGGCTGAATTCACCTACAATAACTCTTACCAAGCCAGTATAGGGATGGCACCATTTGAAGCCTTATAGGGTAGGCCCGGTAGATCTCCCTCATGCAGGCTGGAGTCTATTGAAGCAGTTATAGTCGGGCCAGTGATGGTGAGGGAAGAAGCAACTGAAAAGGTGAAACTCATTCAGCAAAGACTTAAGGCAGCTCAGGATCGACAAAAGAGTTATGCTAATACTCGAAGGAAGGACATAGAGTTCCAAGTTGGGGATTTTGTGTACCTAAAGACATCTCCTACAAAGGGGGTGATCAGATTTAAATTATCATGGAAGTTGAAGCCAAGATTCATAGGACCATTCCCAATCCTGGATCGAGTTGGGAATTGTGCATATAGATTAGCATTGCCACCAAGCGTAGCTGAGTACACAACGTTTTCCATGTGTCAAGGCTTAATAAATATGTACGCGATGATGATCATCTCACCACAAATTTTGAAGACTTAGAGCCACAATCAAATTTAACCTACGAGGAAAAGCCGAGCCACATCCTGGCAAGAGAAATAAAGACACTCCGGAACAAGGAATTTCCTTTGGTAAAAGTATTGTGGCAAAATCAAGGGTCAAAGGAAGCTACATGGGAGACTGATCAAGAAATGGCAAGGAAATACCCTAGCCTGTTTGGGGCATAGGAGCCTTAAATTGTAGTAGCATGAACTGATCCCAAAGAAAAATAAATAAACTTAATCATACTTGTTTTGTTGCCTGTTATGATATTTCGGGAACGAAATATTTCCAAGTTGGGGAGATTGTGAAGACCGTGGAAAAAAAATCAAAAAAAAAATTAATATATTCGACTCAGTCCGGTTACCCGGTTAATTCTACCTAGTAAATTATTATATTTTATTATTTACCCGGTTAACCGGGTAAGTGAAATACGGATGTTTTCACATACCCTAGCCGTCATTTTCGTTTTTATTAATTTTGAAAGAGGACGTCATTTTTCGTCTTCCTCATCTTAGCTGCCTAGTTCTCCTCTTCCTGGCCAGTGTTTCTTGTTTCCTTGTGTATCCTTCCAATCTTCCTCTTTTTAATTTTGATGCATTCCAATTAGGGAAGGAAGTGATTCGGTTTTGGGTTGAAGAAGAAGATGCCAAGACTGGTTTTTGGGTGCGGTGCAAAGATGTAGTTTGGAGAAGAAGGGACGTTGGGGAAGAAAAAGATGGCAGTTTTGTAAATATGGGTTGACTCGATACAATAATACTAACTCGTAATAAATCTTTAAAAATAATCATTTTAATGGGTTATGGGTAAAGTTACTAAACTAATTAATTATTGGACGAAATCGACATGGACATAAGTAATAAAAATACGGTAATGATAAACGGTCGATAATTAATCGGCACACAACAAGCGATTAAATTAAATAGGAGGGTTATAAATGATTAATAAAATAAAGTTTTTACCTTTACCATATTAAATTTAAAATTAGGTAAATAAAGTGATTATTTTAATAACCGGTCACTAATATAGAAAATAGGTTATTAAACTATAGTCGGGTAGCAATCATTAGTGTCGAACCTAAATATCATAATGAAAATAAATAAAGTTCAAAATTTTATTCAGTAGAATAATTTAAAATAATTGTATTAATAATATTTTAAATTACAATAATACAAATTATTTTCAATAATTTAATTGTGCAACTTATTTAACTAAATTGCTACGAATAAGGACAGTGATTAAAGATTTAAAATTGTAAACTAAATTATCAAGATTGTGGTTAAGCAATTATTGTCTCAAACGAAAATATACTAATAAGAATAATTAAATATTTGTTTATAATTTGATCATAATTTTATTATTTCTTAAGTGATAAGTATGATCTAGATTATTAATGTAAAGTAGGATTTAAATGATTATATCACATGAATAGTTTAATATTTAATATTGTTGAAATTTAATAGTGATATATATTAGTCATTCATTTGCATGCATTTCTACTCGAATAAAATTATACTTATGTATAATTTTCTGTCCTCGTTCAGATTAGGTTCATTGGTCGCAGCTGCGAGTTTGAAATACCTAGGTGCGTATAATTATTTAAAATGTTTTATTTTCCCTTGTGGACAACCTGGTCAACCTGAGCCCAGATTCGACCACCATGCATCGAGTGCAACCGGGGTTAAGGAATTGACTCAGTCTGACACGGGCTACGCCCTTCATAATCCAATAATGGACATGTCAGAATGGACCTGACAGCTAGAATACAATTAATTGGACATTGCGGATTGGACTCGCCAGCCAATTACGAACATGGTGGATTGGACTCAGCAGCTGATAACGGACATGGCGGATTGGACTCACCAGCCGGTAATGGACATGGTGGATTGGACTTACCAGCCGGTAATGGACATGATGGACTGACCCATCAGCCAATAAATTGGACATGGCGGATTGGACTCGCCAGCCAATTACGGACATGGTGGATTGCACTCACCAGCCGATAATGGACATGGTAGTTTGGACTCCCCAGCCAGTAATGGACATTATAGACTGACCCATCAGCCAATAAATTGGACGTGGCAGATTGGACTCGCCAGCCATTTACGGACATGGTGGACTAACCCATCAGCCAATAGATGGACATGGTGGATTGACCCATCAACCAACTAATGGACATGGTAGATTGGACTCACTAGCTGATAACGGACATGGTGGATTGGACTCGCCAACCAGTAATGGACATGATGGACTGACGCATCAGCCAATAGATGGACACGGTGGACTGACCCAGCAGCCAACTAATGGACATGGTGGACTAAACCATCAGCTAATAAATGGACATGTTGGAATCTTCACAACAACCATTATTATAAATAATGATAGGGGGTTTATGGACTTGTTTTATTTAATTATATGGCTTAGTTGTTAATCACTAACGCAGAATTGCCTCCGCAGGTTAGCAGGTGGAAGTAAAGACTAAGAGACGACAGGTGGAATTGCCTCCGCAGGTTCTTCTACCAACTCATGTGGTGAACAGATAATAAGCAGACTTCTGTTTTTACTTGTGTTATAAATGTGGCTATAGGAAACGGTCCAAGACTTTAGGATAATTATTTAATATATTGTCATTTGAAACATAAGTAGTTTTGTGTTAAAAATGCTTGACTTATTTGCTGTTATATAATTCATGTAACCTTTTATGTAACACCTGGTCCGGTTAGGACTGGTCGTTATAGGGTTGGTTTTGTTAAACTTTGAGTAACACCTGGCCAGGAAGGCCCACAATATCGTGAAAAATGGCAGGTCGTTACAAGTAGGTCCTTACCTTGGGACAAAAGTTTGAGCCCCTGACCCAAGTATAGGAGCAACCTTCATGGTACTATTTTGGACTTACATTGCAGGTAACCGATGATAGACTAGTCAAGATGAGACAACATCACAGAAGTTTGAGAGTGACAATGACAGGGACTTCAGTCAAATCGTGCAAATGAGATAGAGGGACATCAGTGTATGCTCATCTAAATTGACAATTTTGTTTGAGAGTCTACCACAATGGTAGTAGTCATGTGCAAGATTAGTTCTACAAATCGGTACAGGGTGGCAGACCACACACCAGTAAGGAGCAGATGAGACAGGTGTCAAACCTTACTTTCAGTTCCCGTAAATTCGAGGGGAGTTAGTGCTTCCTTGGGTCATTTGAATCCCATCTATTTAGAAGTGCATGAGTAGTACAGTTTCAAGAAACGCATGCCTATTACTAGTTGATTGAACTTGAGCTGCTTCGGAGCCGTCTCTTAGGCTCATCATTGATTGGCTGTTCCATAGGCTGGCCACCTATGGTAGAGTCTGATCATGAGGATCGTGGAGACATGTCCATGGATCTACCCATATGTTTGAGCCACCCAATATCCTATATAAAGTTTCATCACCCATTTGCAGCTCAAACTTAGATCCTCATATCACCACAAATAGAACGATATACATACCTAGTAGCATTTTTTTCAACTAGTGCACTCTTCCAGCAGACCCTATGTCCAACTGTGGTAGGAAGAGACACTTCATACTTAGAATTGTAGAGCAATGTGACCAATCTTTCATGAGAGATCTTTCACTTGTCATGTGATCACAGATATTAGATAGAACCGAGCCTCTACCCAAGTATGTTCACACTCACCTTTCTAGATATATCAGTCCTACTATCTATTTATCAGATGGTTGAGATGAGTAGACATTGACTAGCACACAAGCCAAAGACTAGATGTAGACTCCACAGGTCTATGCAGAGGATGTTTTCATCCTCCTTGAGACACGCTGTACATGTACATGTGTTCTCACCATCATTCCATCACAGAGAGTCCCTTCAGCAATAGTTAGTGGTCGTATAGATAGTTACGAGAGTCATAGCATACAGTAGAGACATAGCAGCTGTCCTTGTTCCATTATGGAATAGAGTAAGATAATTTATTTAGGACCGAGTTAGCTAGGACCTGGTCACCAATCCAGTTCCTGTTATAGGGACACTTGAGTGTTTGACATAGACTGGCGACATGGAGCCATACACCTCATTCTCATTTGCTTTTATTCAGTACTAGAGTCCACAATTTACTTTTATAAATTTCAAAGAGTACGTCAATATTCACATACGGGTGTAGGGCGTCTTCCTCAACTTAGCCGCCTAGTTCTCCTCTTTCGTGCCGGTGTTTCTTCCTTGCTTGGGTATCCTTCCTATCTCCCTCTTCTTAATTTTCTTGCATGCATATTTTTAGTTGATAGTAAGCTTGTTAATCATGGGAATTAAAGTTGTAAATGAACAAGAAAAGAACTAACCTGAACTGAAATTGGAATCCTGTCCATGGCCGAGTAGCCTGAAACTTTGGCAAGATGGGCGACCGTGAAAACAATTGCAAGGCAGTCCCCCAACGACCTCTCTTGCTACTGGATTAAAGGGAGGGCTCACCACGTCCCTGGTTTTCCGGTGGGTGGCGGAATTGCAGCTGTGAGGGGGCAAAGTTGCAAGGGTGACGGAAGTGGCGACGTTCTACTGCAATTGATGCTGTAATGGAAGCTTCAGAGGGTAAACGCTGGTTGTGCTTCGTCGACAGCATCATGGGTTCCATCACAGTAGTTCAGGCCACTAGAATAATCCACTACAGACCACCTTCTCGCCGGAATTCATGGCAGCGACGTGCAGAAGTGGGAAGAACGACCATACTTCATACAACGTCCAAAGGTGGCCAATCTTTCCTATTTTGATGCCAGCCTGAGGTCGTAGAACATCTGAATTGGAGCAAGGTGCAAGAAAGGAGGGGTCTTGAGGCTAGGAGAAGAAGAACAGGCCAGGAGTTGGGTGCCATGGTGCAGCACATGGTCGTCTTGGTTAACTGCTGTAAAACACGCACTTGAGGCTTCCTCGCTTGCTGATTTTATGTTGTTGTTGATGTTTTCTTGGGATGTTTCGATGGTGGTTCTATTGGGTGCCAAGGTAAGGGTGGGAGGAGAAGGACGAACTTGCTTTTGGAGAAGAGAAAAATGGCGATGGGAAGAAGAAGAAGGGTGGCAATTTTGTAAATATAGGTTGACTCGAAACAGACTCGAGTTAAATAATAATAGCGACACATAATAAATCTTTAAAAATAATTATTTTAATGTGTTATTAAACTATAATCGGGTAGCAATCACTAGCCTCGAACCTAAATAGAATAATGAAAATAAATAAAGTTCGAATCTTTATTTAGTTCGAATAATTTAAAATAATTGTATTAATTATATTTTTAATAATACAAATTATTTTAATTAATTTAGTCAAACAACTTAATTAATTAAAGTGCTATAAATAATAGTAGCGATTAAAAATTATAACCGTCAACTAAATCATTAAGATCGGGGTTAAGTAATTATCACCGCAAAAGAAAATTAAATACTTGTTATTAGTAATAATTATCTTATCAACTGTTAGGAATTAATTACGATTTAGATAATTAATTTAAAATGAAAAGTCGGACTTTAATGATTATATCACATGAATAATTAATTATCTCACTAGATTTGTTGAGAATTTAATATTTAGTGTTTTTTAAATGTTACATGATATGTTGTCAAAATTTAACAATGATATATATATATATATATATATATATTAGACATTTAGTTGCATGCATTTTACTCAAATAAAATTATACTTATGTATAATTTTATATTCTACGTTCAGATTAGGATCATTGGTCGTAGCTGCGAGTTCGAAATATCCAGGTCCGTATAATTATTTAAAATGTTATGTTTTCCCAAATTGGTATAATTACATAAAATATTGTATTTCCCTAAACTGGTATAACTATATGAAATGTTGTATTTTCTCAAATCGGTAGCATTGTCGGCACTAATCTTAGAATGAACTGGGAGATCATGACTAATCTCAAAATGAATTGGGAGACCACCTAATCTTAGAATGAGCTGGGAGACAATTTCTAATCTCAAAATGAGCTAGGAGACGACTTTTACTAATCTCAGACTGACCTAAGAGACAAATTACTAATCTCAGAATGACCTGAGAGATAATTACTAAATACTTGTGTAATAATAATAATAATAACGAGTGAAATGATAATAGGGATTATATTGACATGTTTCATTTAATTATGCAGCTTGTGATTTTATCACTAACGCGGAATTGCCTCCACAGGTGAGCAGCATTGGACTAGCATGGGATTGAAGAATAGAAGTGTGGTTGGTGGTTCTTTTACCAACGTAGGTATTGTGAATTGATAATAAAAATTGGACTTCCTTATTATTCTCTTGTGTTATAAATGTGCCTATGAGAAACAGTCCGAGACTATGGGACAGTTATTTTATATTTTAGCAAAAATGATTTATTGTTATCATTTATATTAAATGTTGCAAGACTTATTTGCTGTATTTAAATTCATGTTCTAAAATGCTACATTTACATTATCTATATTTTAAAGTAACACCCGGTCCGGTTCGGGTGGGTCGTTACATTTAACACTGTCTTCGCCGTCAGGATTTGGGCCAATACATTCTCTGTGTTTCAATTTGATGGAGTAGATCGGTTTGTCTCTCTATGAGTGCCTGCCAGCTGAATCATCGAAAATTTTCCAATCATGGGTCATTAATATGTTCTTTTTCAGTTATGACTTAGGTTTATTGGCAAATGAATTTGTTACAATAACATAAAACATTAGGAAAAGATAATCATTGGAGTTTTCAACCAAGTACTTGACTCATAATTTGTGAGCTAGTGGGAAACTTGGCTCTGATACCACCTGTAACGACCCCTCCGCGGCCCCCCCTCCCCCCCCCCCCGCGAACCGGCCCGACATTACTTAGAAATATCTAATAGATGTGACGATAGTATCCCAGAACATGAATATTAATAAAGCAACTAAGTCCGGCAAATATAAATCATATAAATCATAAAAATAAAGCATGTTCTCTAAAATATAAAATAACCATCCCACGGTCTCAAACCGTTTCCCATAGCCACAATTATAACACAAGAGAATAATAAGGAAGTCAATTTTATTATCAATTCACCAAACTTGGGTAACTTTTATTCTTCGGTATAAGCAACTCACCTACGTAGGCAATTATGCGTTGAGTGATAAAAACGCTAAGCTGCATAATTAAATGAAACAAGTCAAAATAATCCCCTATTATCATTTCACAAATTTTAGTAATTATGAACCTATGCCAAGCTCAATTATACTGGTAGGGTGGCCACCGCATCCAATTACCATCCTATGTATGCCCACACATGCTACGTGGCAGCGTCCTATAGTTACCGATATTTGCCATTGACTGAGGCAGGTATTCGATCTTTAGGGGGTGCTGCCTGCAATTGAGTCGACCCCGATTGCGCTCAATGCAAGGTGGTCAAATACTCAAGTGGACCAAGACTCCCGCATAGTAATTTTAAAGGTACGACCCCGTGTCGGACTGAGTCAATTCCTTACCCCGATTGCGTTCTAGCGCATGGTGGTAGAAATCTAGTCTCAAGGCTAACCACGATTGCCAACAAGGGAAAGTACAACATTTCAAATAATTATATATACTTGGATAGTTTGTAAGTGAACTCGCAGCTGATGACTAAAGATCCTAATCTGAACGAGAACAAAAAATTATACATGAGTATAATTTTATTTGAGTAGAAATGCATGCAACTATATATCACTATTAAAATACCACAATATTAAATATTAAATTATTCATGTGACGTAATTTTCAAATCCTATTGTGCATTTTAAATTAATTATATAAATTATGATTCACGCTTAACAAAGGATAAAATAATTATCAAATTATAAACAAATATTTAATTACTATTAGTAGTATATTTTCCTGCGGTTATAATTTTTAATCTCTATCATTGTTCATAGCAATTTAATTAATTATGTTGCTCGATTAAATTATTTAAAATAATTTGTATTATCCTGATTCAAGGATATTACTAATTATTTTAAATTATTCAACTCAATGAAGGTTCGAAGATTATTTAATTTCATTAGGTTATATAGGTTCAACGCTTGTGATTTTACCCGATTATAATTTATTAACCCATTTTCTACCTTATTGACAACGTTATTAAAAATATCACTTTATTTACCTAATTTTAAATTTAATATGGTAAAGGTAAAGTTTTTATTTTATTAAGTACTTATAATCCTCCGATTTAATTTAAAAGCTTGTATTACGTTGATTAATTATTAACCGTTTATTATTACCGGTATTTTTATTACTCGTGGCCATTTCGTACAATAATTAATTAGTTTAGTAAATTCACCCATAACAAATTAGAATAATTATTTTTAAAGATTTATTATGAGTTAGTATTAATTTTTAACTCGAGTTGGTATCGAGTCCAACCCATATTTACAAAACTGCCATCTTCTCCTTCCCCCAATGTCCCTTCTTCTCCAAACTCCATTTTGCAGGAAAAAAAACCGATCGCATCCTTCTTCCAACCTTCTGGAACCTTCCCCACCAACTCAATTGAACAACCATATAAACAACCCAACAAAGCATCAATAACATAATAAAAGTAGCCAAGGATGAAGCCTAACGTCCATGTTTTACAACATCCAAGGCAACACCGTCCTGCACCAAAACTAGACCTGTGATGTCTTCTTCTTCAACCCAAAACCAGATCACGACTCCACTAACTGCTTCCCTTCCCTACCAATCCAATTGGAAGAATAAAGCATGTGCTTTTCAGCAACTATCCGCGTCGAACTCCTCTTCTGCAGCAAGACGCGACTCCTGGCCAGCAGCACCGCCGCGACTGCAAGGTGAACTCCGTCCCAACAGCAGCACCACTGGAACTCTTCTCTTCTCCCTGCACGACAACCCAACGTCACGTCCAATTGCAGTGAGCAAGCACGGAGTGAGCCTTGGCTGGCGAACCAGTACAGATGTATGGAATTCCTCCACAGCGTTACCCCCTACAACTTTGCCCATAACCAGCCGTAATTCCTTCCCCACTTGGAAACCAGGGACACGGTGAGCCATCCCTTCGACCCAGCAGCAAGGGAGGACGTCGGGGTTGTGAGGGAATGCTTGCAAACATTTTTCAGTCGCCCATCTTGCCAAAATTTCAGACTACTCAGCCATGAACGGGATTCCAGTTTTCAATTTAGTTCTTGTTGTTTATTGTTGGTTTGAGACTTTAATTCCCATGATTAAGAAGCTTACTAACAATTAAAAATATGCATGCAAGAAAATTTAAAAGAGGGAGATAGGAAGGATACCCAAGGAAGGAAGAAGTCACTGCGGTAAGGAAGAGGAGAAGAAAATGTGTATGAAGGCAATGGTGGAGGACATCCTTCATAAAATAAAAAGGATGGCTAGGGTATGTGGAAACACTCGTATTTTATTTAACCAGGTAACCAGATAAATAATAAAATATAATAATTAACCTCATAGAATTAACCGGATAGAGAATATAACACGTTCGGTCCTTCCGGGACCGCGTTTGAATATATTATTATTATTTTCACAGTCTTTACAACTCTATTCTGAGTCCTACGGTCATCGTAAGTGTGTGCTATGACTCTCTAGCTAGGTACGAGTGTATAGGCTATTGAGCTGCACGGCTCACTGACACTAGTCTATATCCAAATCTCAGGTGTCCCTATAAAAGGAACAAGGCCGCTCGCCGGGTCATAGTTGACTTGGTCTGGAGACATGTATCTCTTTCTATTCTAGAAAAGAATAAGGATAGCTGCTTTGACTCTATTTTGTACTATGGCTTTGGTAGCTATCTATAGGACCACTAACTGTTGCAGAAGGGATCTCTTTGTGACGGAATGAGGCAGGAACACTTGTACATGCACAACATGTCTCAAGGAGTATGAAAACATACTCTACATCGAACTACGAAATCTACATCTAGTCCACGACATGTGCTTTGGTCAATGTCTTCTCATCTCGATCATCTGATAACTGATAGTAGAACTAGTATATCAAAGAGGCATGAGTGGAAATCTGCTAGTGAAAACTCTACTTCATCTGACATCTCTTGTCGTTGGAAATGAGACTGAATCTAATGAAAATATAGGCACATTGCTTAAGAACTCTCAATAGGTGATATCTCATCCTCACATGTTGGATCTGACATTTGATAAACTGGGAAATCCACTAGGCTAAGAAAAACCTACTACATAGGTATGTCACTCTGATCTATTGTAAAGTCAAGGTATCATGCAAGTGACAGGGGAGATGATAATCCCTGTGTAGCACACTTGGTGGCTAAAATATCAATAGGTCTATGGACTTATCTCTAAGATCACCATGATTTACTATGCCACAGGTGATCAGTTTGTGGAACAGTCAATCAATGACGTATCTCAGAAACAGCTCCTAAGTGGCTCTAGTTCAGTCAACGAATAGTAGGCACACGTTTCTCAATATAGTACTATTCATATACTTCTGGACAGGCAAGGTTTAAACAACCCAAAGAGCCACTGTCTCCCCTGAAGTTTATGGGAACTCATAGTGAGGTTTGACATGTGTCTCATCAGCTCTTCAATGGTGTGTGACCTACTGTCCCGTACCAATTTGTAGCACTAATCTTGACTCACATGACTACTACCCTTGTGGTAGACTCTCAAGCAAGGCTATCAATCAAGATGATTATACATTGGTGTCAGTCTATCTGGTCAGCATGGTCTATTCTGTCTAAAGTCCCTATTTGCATCGCTCTCAAGCTAGGATGAAATCAACATCGAAAGATTGGTCTGCAAAGATCTACCTGCACTGTAAGCCCTAACAATTACCATGAAGGTACCTCTATACTCAGGGTATGACTCAATCCTATCTCTCAAAGTAAGGACCTAATCGTGCTGGCTAAGCACAAGGAAATCACTTTCTCTATCTAAAAAACAATTTCTCACTAACCCTCTATCTATGCCCAATACTCTAATACAAGTTGAACTACTCTTGCTGGTTAGCTAATTGCCAAATGGGTTACCCTGCGTGTGTGACTACTAACCATCACTAGTTTGGATCACGGCGGTGACATGCACGAGGGTGCATCTATGCTAAACCAACATTGATCTTCTAAAATCTGGTGTGGCTACTTCTATCAATGTTGATTGAACCTCAAACAGCAACCACTGATCTGGTGCCTTATCTCTAGTGGAATCTTGTCAAATATCTAATCTGTGTATGCTAATTGTGGCCCATGGATGCACCTTCATGCTATTTGAATAATCTGATCACTGTAGCCATCCCATCTAGAGGTCATACTGTCATGATCTCTAACTCTATTGATGCGCATCCCTATGAGACTCTCACTAATAGTGTTTGATGGGGTTATCTTGCAATATACATCTGACCCATCGTGTCAGGTCAAGACAATGGTTGCAAGATAGCTGGTGTTGGATCCTAAGCCATCTCATTAGAATAACCTTAGTTTTTCTAACTCTCCTCTGTTCTATTGATGCCACTATAGCTTTATCTTGTTCATCAAACTCTGACCCTAATCATCTCCAAAAGCTGTGACAAGTGATCACAAGGCAAGGTTCAAAATCCTTCAAG
>JAURVB010001849.1:0-17673 GCA_033002965.1 Piper betle | reverse complement strand
TATAAATAAAACAGATAAAAAGTAGTAACAGTGCTGCCTTTACCTAACCTACTTAGCTTGAGAAAGGAAGTGCAGCCACAGTTGCATCAATGGGAAGAACATGGCAACATTCACCAACAGAAGGAAGAATAGGAATACGATTATTTTCAACCAAAACAACATAACCATGCAATCTTAATTTTCACACATATGCTTCAATATCTGGATGTGCAGAAAGAGCTTCGACCAACCAATGCTATACCAATCTTATGAAGCCAATGGAGTCTAATAAGTGAGGCTAGAAAAGCTAGAACCAGGAAAGCAAGTTGCATAAGAAGTGCAAACCAAGAACACAAAAAAGTGAGAAACTGATGGGCGTATAAGAGAAATGAAAAGTGGATACAACGAGGCCGACACTAGAAAGAAAAAGAGACTGCAACTTCACCAAAAAGAAAGAACAATAGCAGGGGACTAAGATCTTAAAGAAAGAATGTAGACCTGTTCTGGACCATTCTTTGATCCACCTGCTTTCTAACGCTACTTAACAGCAAAGCAAAACGTTCATGCTCACCCTTTTCCTTTTCAGAGTATGGTTGCCTCATGGGCAGCTTTTTTTGGCTGTTTGACAGGAAACGTTCTTTGTATGTGAGAAGTAAGATATGTTTGCTTTACTTGAGAGATGTCTCAGGAAAAGCAGGATACAACAGCGCTCCTTTCTTGACATTTGTTGTAGCTTCCACCACTACTGCTTGCTCTGAGATCTATTTGTAAAGCCAGATTTTCCCTGTAAATAGAACAAGCAGGAAAGTAGATTGCATAGCTACAAAACATTACATCTTCAGAATTCAACTCTGCATCTAGAAGGCCAAACTGTTTGTCGGCAAAATGTATATAGAGTTCAAATTCAACAGCTCTGAGAACTTATAGAGTTCAAATTCTACCAGGAAATTTTTTTCAAAAAAAGCAAAAACTGGTCTCGAATTGCACCTTTAAATAAATCGGGCTCTTGCTGAATTACAAGTAATGTTACGTATCTAGCTTGATGATTATGATATAGCCTTGAAACTAAATGTATGGCACTAGATTGTTTAGGTTTTTTAAAAAATTATTCAAATAGCATCATGACTACAATATACATTGAAAGAATAAACCTATACACATTATCCTTCACTCCCATCTCCAATCCCATAAAAGGTAACTGGCTACACCTTTACATTGATGTTTACATATTAAAAAATAAAATTTTAGCTAAACAATAAATTACACAGATATCTTCCCGATACAGCAGAATTTTATGAGAAAATTCATCTTTCATAACTTCAAAAACAAGTAGACATGGAACAAATTTATCATACAACTCAAGAAAATGGAATTAAATAAAAAGAATAAAAAAATGTGCTTGCACAGCTTGTATACCTATGAAGCCTACAGTATACATCTCTTTTAATCTTAAACCAAGCCCTCCTATTTGAATTTAGCAGAAGTGTCACATATGACATTTACAAATTCACCGGTTATGTACCCTGAAGTTGAAGATGTAAATGGTTAGAACTCAGGACCATCAACTACCGAGAGACCACAAATAATAAACGTTTCACTTAAATTTAATGAAACACACAAATAAGACTGCACAATTTTCACTTGCTTTACACATCCTTGGTATACTAATATATATGACAAGAGCATGAAATTTGAACAATGTAACAACTTAAATGTACAATCCTTCTTTAAGTTCACGTGAGCCAATCAATAATGCGTTAATTAAAGTTAATAGCTCACAAAAAATCTGTTTCCAAGATCAGCCCTAACAATCTGTCCTCCAAATAACAGAAAGATAAAAAAAAACTTATCCATGTATTTAATCATAACTGACATCTATTTGTAATGATTTGGGCAATTAATAAAAACATCAGGCATTAACGTCAAATTTAATTACATTAATAGATGTTTTCTAGAGTAGAACTTAGAAATATACTAATGAATACTTAATCTACCTTCCACTAACATTTAGATAATCTATTGGCAAAAAAAATATTAGAACACCAAACCATGTAAAACAATCACATGGAATTTTAGAATAGATAACACTTTATAGCAGGTATTAATGTCATAGTGGATTGGTATTCCTAAAAATATATACATAAACAACCTCCAGGCCTGAAATGCTGACCTTAAATAAAAGATCATGAGCAATGAGTTCCCATGGCAAAGATATAGACATTAAACAACACTTCAAAGGCACAAGCTCTGAATCAGAACCCCATGCCCCAGAATATGCATGCTTTGCAGCTTCTGAAGCGGCTGACGCTGCCTTGTGGACAATTGTACCAAGACCAATCCCAAAGCCTCTTTTTGAAATTTGAATAGGTGAAAAAGGACCCAAATCTTCTTTGCTCTGGTCTGAAATGGGAAATGATAAATAACAAAAATTCTTTAGAACTCTGCAAGATGAAATTGAGAAAAAAAGGTCTAAATACAATACCTTCTACTAACCTGCAGCTGCTGAAACAGCAACTTCAACTTCGCCACACCCTCCAGGACCTCTCCTGTAAAGCCTGTCTGTTTTGGTATGATGATGACCAATATTAAGAAGGCTTCCAAATTTTGATCTCCCAGCTGCGTACATAGTTTGACTTGTGCATGAAAATTGATAAAAACGACAAAGTGGGTATTCCAAAAAATAAGACGAAAACATAAATATATATACATACCATCATATGCTTCTCGAACCATTTGATAACTAACAAATCCAGAAAAAAGAGTGAGCTGCAAATGCAATTTAAGCACTAAAGCAACACCCAACCATGGACCACAGAATTCACCAAAACACTTAATCGAAACACAAGTGAGCATGGTTCTATTTGCAGCTGGTAACCTTAGACAACTTGCTTCTTCCAGAATTTGTATCACTTCCAGATGTGGAGGCAATTAGCTGTGCCTCTAGTGGAGGAAATGCTGCCCCTTCATGTGCATTGAGTAGAACACAGTAGCAGTGATCTTGTTCCGTTAAAACCTAAAAAACCAAGGGGCCTCAAATTGTTAAGCAAATGAACAATGCCATTATTATCATATGAACAATGCTATTATTATCATATACAAATATACAAAGCTGAATGGGGCATATAAATTAAATACATTTTCTGCATAAGGTGATGTAATGTATAAACCAGACAACCGACAAGGGAATCTTTTCCCTACAGAATTAAAATAATCCAAAATCAGAGTCAAGCCATGTAATAAATTTGCTTGTGGCATAAATTTATCACGTTGTAGTGTTTAGAAGAGAATGTAGCAACCTAAACCTTTCAGCAATGAAGTCTTTAGTACAGTAGATTTAAATAAAAAAATGAAAATGTAATATGTATTGACAGTGTAGAAGAAATTCAACAAGAATATATTACAAAACTAGGGCTTTGGGGGCTGTCCTGCAGCGGTGGTACATGTTCCACAAACTTTCACATGGAACACTTCTAAATTTCGTAGAACACTTCTACATTACAGGATAATAGCCATCACAAATTTGAAACAAATTTCAAAAGACAATCACAAGAAAGCTAATTATACTTGTCATCTCAATTAATAATGGACAGAACAGGTAAAGATAAGTTCCTTTAGTAAAGCATTATCAATGAAATGATCTCATATAATGCATATAATAAAGCTGAAGTAAATATCACAAGATTGACAATTTACCACAGTATCGAAAGTGGAATCAAAGTCATCAATAGAAAAACATATGTTTGGATATGCAAAATAGGATTCTTCAGCCTAGAAGACATATTCAGATATATGTCAGAAGAAATACGTGTGAAGAAAGCATGACATAATACACACAAAAGTTACCTTTCTTGAGTCTAATTGGAAGTCAACATGGCTAGGTGATGCATAAACCGTCTTGACAACCTGTTTGCAATAAAAAATATTTTTTAAGCTGAAAAGGGGAGCATTGTATTCAGGAACTTGGTCTATCTTTCAAACCCCTCTGACAGAGACACAAAGTGCTTGGTCCAAGAACTTTGTAGGTTAACAAAAATACGAAAAATTTCTCAGCATGAGTTGAACCATTTTAAACATCAAAATTAATACAGCAGCAAAAAACAACATTCGGAAACAGAAATAATTGTGAAAAAAATTTCTATTCTAAGGAGCAAAATTGTGATAATGAAAATTAGATGCCATGAAAACAGTTAAAAATTCACAGGTAATGGTTCGAAATTGTTGGTAAAGCACACTGTAAAGCAATTTTCCAAACAGCATATGAGGTTTTAGAGGTGGTGCACCAAAAAAAAAATTCTTAGCAGATAGATTCAGTAACTTAAGCAAAATCTTCATTCTGGAAAAAAGCATAAACTTTTCAAAGATATTAGTAATTAAGAAAATTTTCAAAACCTTCAAAATTGGAGCTAACAGTGTATTGACGTCATTTTGATACATCTTGAGAGCCTGAATACTATAAAAGTAACATATTAATGTGCCAAAGGTAAAAACAACTATAATTGATTGACTATTTACCAAGCAAATAAATGTTAAAAACAAGATTTTCTACAATCATTCATGAAATGCATCTAATTTATGATTTTTTTAGACAAATAGCTGTATCATTCCTCCACTTATGAGCTCGAGACCAGAGGTGACTATGAACAAGTTAAAAAGAAGGCTGTTTGACTTCTTTTCTTCCCAATTAGCTTCCTACTTTTTCTATACACAAGTTATCATGGGCACAATCCTCACTCACTTTGTCTCTATCTGCTTCCCATACAAGCTGCTTTCTTCCAATCATATCCTCCCCATCACTATGAGGTTGAGTTGACATGGGAGAGGATGGGCTGTCCTTTCCTCTAATAGCCATATTTATGGAGCCTGTTTTGTGCTATTAACAGGAAAATTGATCCTAAATTTCACTTTTACTCATTTGTCATGATATAAAGTCATAATTTTGACACTACCGTCTTCAATCAGAAGCTAAAGCTGAACATTTATGAATCTTGGAAATGCTACTAAAGTCATTTTTATATCACTAACAATATAAAAACAACTTCTGTATCTCCACCAAAAACAGTAAAATCGGAGCAAGAACACAATAATTGAGCTACCGTACACAAAACAGTAGGCTACCTGCAAATTGTGACAGTCACACTATATGAAGTGTGAGCAATCAGGTTTAAGCAAAAGGAGCACCTCCAGTCCACCTCCACAGCATCATCACCAATAACCTTTTCCAACTAATTAAGCATAAAATACAAAAAGCGATTATGCATCTAGTCGACAAAATCTGTGGCATAGATTAGACAGCAACAATCACAAATGGCATCAGGTTTGTGGAGTGCTTTTTTTCAAAAAAAGTGCATTTGCATGTACATGACGTATAAATGAATTTTTTTCTAAAAGTCATCTATCAATTTAGCAGTAGCAACATACTATGCTAACATGCTTGAAAAAAACTACTTGATCTAATTGAGAACATTGGTACAGCTGTCTTAGTTGTGTCCACCAGCAAGGCAGCATTTGCCAATGATTAAAAATCCTCTCCAAGGAAAACCTAAGCTAACTAAGAAGTTTCTCATACAAAAGGTTCTTAAGCATTAGATTGACCCTAGAAAGCGTCAAGATAAAAATCCAACAGCTACATTCAACATATAACTCAACTCTACATCAGCAAATCAGATAGCTGGTTCAGAGCTTGAAAAAAAAGAGTAAATAGAAATGCTAAAAGCTTCTAAAAAAGAGTTAAAGTAAAATATAAGCTTGTCTATTACATTCTGATATACAGGAAAAATATATAAACTTCTCATTGTTCACAAAATTAAGAAATACAATCTACAAATCCATTTATTCTGAGAGAACGGTAATTTTTTTCAATTAGATGCTTACCTTTGGAGCCCGCCTACGAACAAAATAATGAGGAATTGTTCCCATATTGCCATTGAAACCATACCCATCCAAGTTCTAGACAACAGAAAATACTTTCATAGTCAATTTACAATGACAGGTAAGTGGAACATCTTTTGCCTCTATAATTCACTAATTTTATCAATGCTATTTAAACACTGATGTTAAAACCAGTTAGACCAAAAATAGAGATTAAGGTTCCCTTAAGTGAAATCATGTGATCATTTAGATGAATCAATATGCTCATACTTCATTTTAAATGTTCTTACACATAAATTGATGCAGTTGTAAGACATCATGGCAGCATATCTTGCAATCCAAGTTACATAAATCATTCTAAAAAGTGTATTTCTCAGTCAACATTTTGACAAATATATCGCGTAGTTAATGCAGGTGGAAGATGGAAGCTCATGCACCTTGCCTCTCACAAAGAAAATAAGATCATCATCTTGGCGCTCCTTGGACTCCCTTCCACAAATGAAGTATAAATCCAACATATCTTTCCAAAACATAGAATTCGTTTCAACATCTGCAACATCTTCTATGTTTATTACAGACTTCTCTAAAAGCTTGGAGTGCTTTTTGACCATGCTCAGTAATTCGAACCTGTAAAACCGTGCTCTCGACAACAATTTCTTTGGTAGAAAAAATTAAAAAAAATTAAAAGGTCATACACAGCTCAATTTCCAAAAACTCAAATCATGTTTCTTAGTATTATGCCTTGTCAAGGGATCAAAAAAAAAGGATTGGACCATGCTCAATGCCAAGGCACATCACGGAGGTGTCCTGTATTGCTCTTTCCATTTCAAAGTTTGCGTCATAACTACCAAAGCCTACTACTACATAAAAGCCCACTAATCTACGCATTTCTTGCAAACTTAAATGATTAACAAACATGTCTATAAAACCAACAAAATTGTAGCTTTAACCACCAGCTGTTAAGTTATAATAGGTTATCCTAACCGAAATTTCAAGCAAGCAACTCAAATACACTAAACCACATTGCATCAACGTATCACCCTCGTCACAACCCACCCTGCCACTAACACTCAAAACCTCACTTCTACCAAACTTCACAACTTGAAACTAAGATCACACTACAATCCAACCATCCATTACCAACACCAATCATTCAAACATCAAACCAAAATTCAAATTACGAAAACGAGCTTGAGAAACAATAACCTAGACAGGGCCTCTCCGTCTAGAAAAGCAGAGGAATTGACAGCTCCACCGGCGTCCATACCAGGCGATCATGGTGTCGTTCGAAAGCTCTCTGTCTCAACTGTCCGAAGATCGAATCGGATGGGATGGTGGAGATCGAAGAGAGGGAGAGGCTGAGGTATTCGATGGGAGATGGTTGAGGTTGGTTGGGGTTTGGGGGAGGATCGGTTGGCGGTTGCCGTTAGCGAACGACGGGGTGGTCACGGACGGCGACGTTGGAGGGGTATAGCCGGATGTCCGTGACCGAACCGAGTGCCACGAAGCATTATATTCTATTTTATTTTATTTATTATTTTATTCTCTCCTACTAGGTTTTAGGTTTTGTACAAGTTGAACCATAATTTTAAATAATATATCCTACCACCGGATTGTACCCGATATACAACATATTATATTTTAGTGAACTATTTTATTTGGTACTCGATTTTTTAGTACGAAGTTTTCACAAAATCTAATTTTTTGTTAAAAATTTAAATATTTTAATTAGTATTTAATAAAATATTAATAATAAAATAAAATTTTAATGTTTAATGAAGTATTTTATTTATACTTTAAAATATAGTTTAATCCAGTTTGACCAACCAAATATACTCGTACCACTTAAAAATCTAATATGATCATCCATACAATATTTAAAATTATGGTTTGAACATTTTCTTTTGAGCTTTTTGCTGAATAAAGTTGGTTAGTTTTTTATATTATTAGATGGTGTGATAACCTTGATTAATTACTTGAGAGCAAAAAAGAAAAAAATAAATTATTTAAAATACCCTAGAGATAGTTTTAGCAATTTTTTTGAAAAAAAGTTGGTTTACCTAACTTTCTTATCCTCTGAGTGTGTTGAACCTAGTAACCTTTGGCCTTGCGGTTGTAGTATAATAAATGGTTTTTTAATTACATTTTGTATTATTTGGTATTTTATTAACAAATTTGTAACACCTCAAATCTAATTTACTCTCGAACTAAACTAGAATTGTTATAGTAGATCAAACCAACACTTAATTCGATTAAGTTGATCGACCCAAACTTAAACAAAAGGGCCTAAACCCTTTAGGCATCTAAAGACGAAAAATACTACAATGCACAACCTATGCATAAATAAGATGCACAACTTTGTAGGGTGCTACATGATTGTCATGACAATTAATTATACCCAAAAAATAAATTATAATAAAATTATGGAAAATTCTAAAATAAAATGGACGAATTTTCCCTAAAAGTGCAACAAAGAACTAACCCGTTTAATGATAATATATATCACAAAACAATATATAATATTTTAAGAGCACAACACGTTTATAAATAGCAAAATAAAAATTTTAAATTGGGTCTCGACCTATCTATTGATCACATCTGTCATAATTCCTAATTCACTCTTAGAAAATCCTAGTTGCTTTCTACATAATACAAAACATCACAAAATAATTTGTCATGAGTAAAATCACACAAATAATACACGTCGCGCCAGGTCTATGTGTGTAAATAACAATCACTACTCCTCCACCAAAGCTTGAATGTCCTACTCCTGATCCTCACCAACATAGATTATTAAAAACATCAGCAACGAACGTCACTAGTCCGGAAATAACTATATATCAAACTGACATATAAAAGCTAACTCTCATATAAATGAAAACAATCATATAACTTTATCTGAACACTCTAAGGGCAACTACTGAGGAGTTATCAAGCTGTAGACTAGATGACATCCCAAATTGACTAGTATAGTGCCACTCTTGACATTTTTTTAAAAGTCCCATTCTCGAAAAAACTACTATCCTAAGCTCTCTTCAGACATCTATATTTCTCCTAGCTTAGATCACAAAAGCCGAGTACTCTCATGCAGTTGCTATTAGTACTCTTTTATACCACAAATCTAAATTTGCGTTATACAAAATAGTATTCGTTTTCTCTACGCCTCTACGAGTGTGAGGGAGCTCAAGACATAGAGTTATTAGGATTCCTTGAGAATGGAACAACCCTCTCACCAATCTACTACTTACACATGCACCCTCTTACAATATGTGTAAGTTAGTTACTTCATCTCCTGGCTCATCAGAAATTTGACAAAAAATTATATTTATATGGCTGAGAAGGGAATTATTTAAATAGGTCCAAAGGCAGCTTACGGCAGATCTGACTTTATAAAAATAGCTCGAGAGATCTCATCTTCGAAGGTTCTTAATTATGAAAGAATGTTACGGTTAAATGATCTGTATTAAGGGGGTCTAATAAAATGACCACTTAACACGTCGTGTGATCTATAAAACAAAACAATGTTGGAATAGAGCGACAATCAAGAGGTGAGTCCTAATGGACTTAGTAAAAGCTTCAAGCACAGTCTCACGCCTGCCTAGACAACGAGCTTTTACATAAAACCTACACAAACAAAACTACACAATAACTCTCATGCCAACTATATGATACATGAGTGCAATGGATGCATATGATGATAATCACAACAATATCACTAAACAGGACATGGTACATAAAATGAACAATTAAGTATGGCAATTATACGCTTTATCAAAATAAGTATGGTGACTATATAACAACTATATTGATTTTAAAAAAAATGGTAAGCAAAATTACATGAAACAAGATAAATGTTGAAGAAGTAAATATCTAATGAGATAATATTATGATTACATGATGATTATAACAACCCCTCATATCCATAATTAAACTAATCACGATGTGAACCTGTACATGTATGAGAACGTGAAGAATATAACAATACCATATTATAATTATGTACAATATAATAAAATGAATTAATCATACAGAGTAATAATTTAACAATTATGTAAACAATGTAGAAATAAAATAAATGAATGAATCCTGACAATCCAACTTATAATAAGTCATTCCTCATCTAATTGTCATAAATACCATAAATAAACAAATGATTAGATACATTTATCATAGGAGATATTAATCTAGTGACAACTCAATGATTACAATTCATCCAACCCTTGTCTATAATAATGATAACAAATGAAGACCAAGGATAAAATGAATTAAATCCTATTTAATATCACTAATATTAATAAATTCATTTTGTAGGATATTTAGGGTTTTTAAGTTAAGAGTTCAAATATTAACCTTTTATTTAAAGCTCAAAGCAATTACTTCTATCAACTCATTAACAAATGAATAACCCATATTATTCCGTACATGCAACTACATTCAATAAATTTTGTTTTAACAAAATTTCTGTGCGAGTATGTGATGAAAAGTTATGAGCATCCTAACAAGGAAAAATGAAAGGGGAAATGTAGCACCTCACAACTACCCTCAGAGGAGATGATGACGGCTACCGGTGGTTTCCAATGGTTGTTGAGGAGAGTTGATGGTGCCGGCTATTGTGCGGTAAGGGGACAAGAGCAGGGCCAGGGCTGGTTGAGCAAGGGGGGTGGGGTAGGAGGTCTGGCCAGGGCAACTAGCCAGCGATGGTGACATGCAGCCGGTGGCGACCAAGGATAGGCAAAAGGTGGGTGCCAGTGAATAGGGGAAAGGGAAGGAGACGAGAGGGGAAGGGAAGGGGAGGAAGAGGTTGGTCGGAGGTGGGAACTAGCTGGCGGCAACCAAGGATGGCTAAGGGTCGGCTAGGCTATGACAGTCGTGCAGGGGGTGGGGGGAATGGGAGGAAGAAGAAGAGAGGAGGGTGGTCGGACGACGTCCCTGGCCAGAGGTGGTGCTACCAGCGGCGACGTGTTGCCGGCGGTGGTAGGGTCGTGGAGGAGGGGGGCAGTCGGTTAGGTGAATGGAAGAGGATTGGTTGACGGGTTTAAGTAGCTAGGATTGGATCAGACCAACTAGGTGTAAAATAGGTTTTAACAACTTCTAAAAACTATTTAGGGGCTGTCAAGGCGTGTCAAATATGTTATAGACGCAAGTCAAAGTAAAAATGGAAAATAAAATAAACTTAACATCTACCAAATAACATGTTCTAAAAACTACCAACTTAACTAAAAATCCTAACCAATAACTCTTAATATAATTAACGAATTAAATCTAATTCTATGATCCACTGAGAAAATAAAATAAACATAATATACTTTCGTATATACTAATAATTCAGTCTCCTGACACTATTATCATATACTCAGGTTATAATACTTTTACACGGTTAGCCTTGACCTTACACATGTGTTCGGAAAACTAAATTGATCTGGACTAACGGTCAAACTAACCGGCTGACGGTTATAAAACCTTGACTCGGGTTGTAAGTTTTACAAAATTATTTGAAGTTTTTCAAGTCAATAAAAAGTGTTGAATAGAGGTAAGCCAACAAAAGTTAAAAGCCAATGTGATTAAATTTATTGTCTTGATTGTCATTTTAATTGACATAGTAAAATTGGAAAATGCTTAACCTTCTACTGTGGTAGCATTAAATAGACTCACTTCAACCTTATCAAATAATTAATTTAGTGATAATAATTCCATTTAGTACCTGCATTGGTGCCCAAATAGACCCGATTAATCTTACTCGTCCAAATTCATTAAGTAGGTAATTCTTTTGTGAAAAAAATTAAGTTATTTATTTTTACGATAAATTTCTCTAAAAAATTATTGGAATAATTTTGTCCCTAAATTTGCAGGGTGTTTGGTTGTGTTAGTTTAGTTCACTATTTTAACAAAACAAATAATACTAATGTTTGAGGCAAGATTTAGAGTTTGAAATCCCGTCACCGATTTTTTGATCATTTGGTGGATTTTAGTTTTGCCTGTGATTGATATGATTTGAGGTTGGGTCCAATTTATGATTTTGTTGGTTAATTTTATTTTTGGTGTTTTCTTTTATAAAAAATCTGATTATATGTTGATTGTTTCCGATTATTGGATAATTGGATTATATGGTTGGTAGACTTTTGTTTTGCATGCGATTGATTGTGGTAGGTTAGGGTCCGAGCGTTGACTTTGTTGGTTAATTTGTTTTTTGTTTTAATCCGATAATATGTTGATTGTTGCTGTCGCCGGCCAAGCCCCTCGGCACGACGACACCGTCACTGTCCTCCTATCTCTCCATCTACTCCAAAGCGCCGCCGTTGCCCATTTACATGGAGGATTTGTGGTGCTTGTTGAAGCATAGGTTTTTGCTTACTGGAGAAGTAGAATAGTTGGTAGTTGTTTTGTGGGAATTTGTGAAATCAAAGTATGAATTGTCTTTGGTCTTAAGTAAATTTTTGAAGTTAAGTTGTCACGGGAATGAGCTGAATTTGGAACTTGCATTGCATCATCTACAAGTTTTCCTCAGTATTGCGTGTTCTGTTTACCTATTTGATGTGTATCCTACAATTGCTTGGATTGCATTGTATCATTTTCTCCACCAGTGTGTGTCCTTTCTACTTACAATTAAAGTTGACAAGCTTCAATGATGTTAGTGTGAAAGAAACTTGTGTGTGAACCAACACTAATCCTTTTGTTTTAATTATAAGGAACGTTGTGTCTATCTATGAGCTAATGGGTAGAAAAGGGTAGAGATTAAAATTGAATTGGCGAGTCTTGACATACCGGACATTGCCCGTGTGTTCAGAGAGGGTTCATAGGTAGAGAAATCTTAAAGTCAGAATTGTGACAGAAGAAACGTATTTTATGAGCTATAATATGTGGCTCAAGAGTGGGATGGAATTGGTGGAAAAAAGTGTTGTTGGGAGTGATTCAGAGACGAAGGATAAGCCTAAGGTATTGTTTCCAATGATTTTTTTTAACTTTTGGCTGCCATTTTAACTTTTCCTGCATTTTTGCAGGATTTATTTGATCCACTTGAAGAAAAATTTTGGGATCAATGGAAAGTGTCTGCTCTATAATCCCAGAAGGCCTGAAAACTGTTGAAATTTGTGGGTATTTTAATGCAAGCATCTCACCCAAAAAGCTCTTTGAAGATGCAGCCAAGGAAAGATTTTTAGAATTTATCTGGTGTGAAATCAGATTGGTGGGAATTTTGCTAGATGAATTGCAGAACTTGGATAGGCTTGTTATTAGAGTTCATTATGGAGGGAGGCTAAGTGAAGACTCACTTATGGGTAGAAAATTACTCTTGTTTCCAAGAGCTGCAGAAAAGATTGTTCTTTGTGATATCATATATCTTCTACTCTCAAGCATTTAGGCTCGAATACTATTTGGTCCTTCAAACTGACAAAACTATCCTTATTTTGTTGTCAAAGTAGCTTAATCAAATTACAGTTATATTTTGTCAATCTTTACAACGTGTATAGGTAAAACTCGAATAAGGTATGCAAATTAAGGTATACAGATTGTATGTTTTGTTGGTTTCTACAGGCCGATTCATAAACAATTACATTCTATCATTTTTAGTTTTTGTTAAAAAAAATCATATCACAATTTATAATACTAACGAAAATTTTTTTGCTAATCTTGCCAAACATAATTTTGTACTTTCTAACAAAATTTATATTTTTAATAAAAAAAATGCAATAAAATTTGTCAAAATTTCTATAGAATATTTTTTAGTACAACCAAACAGGGTGTTAAGGATAAAATCAACTCAAATTTGAGTAAGTAAAACTCGATTAGACCTTTTAAGCTATATATGTCATATATATCAAAGGTGAAGATGTATATTATTCAAACTTCAAAGTAGCTCATAGAGCGCCAAATAATTAGTATTATAAAAATGAAATTGTTTTTTTTACAATAAATTTCTCTAAAAATCATTGGCAAATGCATAACACACACGAGGCAAATACCAATGCTCAACTCTAAGTTTAAATATAAAATTCAATTTGAATTTAAGCCAAGTAAAAGCTGGTTACACTTATACATTCACAAGAAGAGAACTCACATCCCTATGTTAATAGCATGGTTGTATGAATCGGAATCGGAATTGGAATCGGTTTTTCAGGGAGTCGGAATCGAATTGAATCGGAATCGGTCTGAATCGACCAGGAATCGGTTCAGTTGAATCGGTCCAAATTAATTTAATCGATCATATATAATAATTTGACAGTTCATAATATAAATATATTAAAATTAGGTATTGATGTTATTTTGATATTATTTTGTGTATTATAGTTTATGATATTTTTAAATATTTTTTAAGATTTTTTAATTATTTAAAATTAATTATTATTTTTGACTCGAGTTAGACTCGAGTCAACTTTTATTACGAGAATGCCACCCTCGGAATCGGGCGGCGGTGGCGTGGTCGGACGGAGCTGAGGTCGGACGGCGGTGGCGTGGTCGGAAGGTCGGGCAGCAGCGTCGGACGGCGGAAGCGCGGCGGAGGCACGGAGTCTGAGGTCGGAATCGGGCGGCAGTGGCATGGTCGGACGGAGCTGAGGTCGGACGGCGGAAGCGGGAGGAGACGGGTTTGATTTTAGGTTTTTAAAATCCAAATTACCATTTTACCCATGCTTAAATAATTTAATAAAAATCATACCTAGGGTATTTTAGTAATTTCTTAAAATTAATTCGATTTAATCTCGATTCCGATTCCAACTTAAATCGGTTGGAATCAGCCAAAATCGGGCGATTCCGGGGCCGATTCGACCCTAACATCGTATTGGCGTGATGCCGATCCGATGTGCGGAATCGGTCGATTCGTGCATCACTAGTTAATAGCTCTATTAAATTTGAATTTGTTTGATATTTGAAGCTTGATTTAGACTCAAATCAATCTAGCCTGAGAAAACCTCCGTTTGGGACAATGTGAAATTTGATGTTGTATATTAAATAATATATTTAATATATTTTTATGTAGTGTATGAAATAAAACAAAATAAGGTTATAACCGCTCTTTGCTTATTTTTTGAAATGAAAGCCCTTCTTTCGTCAAAGAGTAAATAATTTACAAACAACCCTTGACATGCTAATTAAGGACATTCTGAACTTTAATGGGCAAAATAATTGAGAGGCGTGGAGTTGATGTGACGTATTACAAATGGGGCCCATCCACTTTGGTGAGTCTCCAAAGAATTGTTGGCACTTCACGATGGCATAAGAGTTGGGAAAAACCACAAAACCGTTAAACTTGCTTGCCAAGTTATATCGAGTCTCGTGGCATGTAAATTTCATAATTATCATGTGTACTGTTATTAATTAAGCGAGCCAACTTGTAAGTATTTAGCGTTTGGCTTGGCTCGACTCGATTCGAAACTCGATATTTAAATATTCGAGCTCGAACTCGACTCAAACTCGAATCTTTCAAGTTGAGTTTAAACAAGTCTGTGTTCGACTCGACTCTGCTCGGTTATAACTCGAACTCGACTCGATAAAATAATATAATAATATAGTCTTTATATTATATATATTATATATATATATATATATATACACACACATACATAATATAATAACAAAGAAATAAGATAGTTGAGATGGTAAGTATTTATTTTTTTAAAGTGAGGTACTTTTGACTTTTAATTGAGCCGATTTTGTGCTTACGAATGAGCTGGGTTCGAGCTCAGGAAAATTAAACAGTTTAAGTGTATTCGAATTTGAGTCGAGCTCGAACATATAAAAGATATTCGAGTCGAACTCAAGCATGCATGTTCAAAACTTGTTTGATCTCGAGTCGAGTTCTAACGAGTTTCGAACTATTCGAGTCGAGTTCGAACACAAGCTGAGCTCGACTTGCTTACTCGTTTAGAACCCTTAATCATACCTCCAACCAATTAGAAAATTTTATTTATGATACTATTGGTAATTAGTCATCCCTATGTTTTCTATACAGAGGGTCTCTTCTTATCAATTTTCCTCCGTAGAGCGACAGTGAACTCTAGTAGATTCAAGAGCAAGCCAAAACAGTATGCAGGAAGGTAGAGTTCGGGTTTGGCTTCAGCTCCCCTAAACGGCTTAGGTTTGGCTTGACTCAACATTTTGGTTCGCCTCAACTATTCGAATTCTACTTGCCTCAATGGTTTGGCTCACCTGGCGGTTCGGCTCACCTTAATGGTTCGGTTCATTCTAACGGTTCGGCTTGCTTTTATAAGCAATCTTGCCCCATTCTTTATCCAATTATCATTAATTGTTCGTCTAAGCATGTCAAAAAGTCTGCAGGGAAGGTAGAGTTTGGGTTTGGCTTCGGCTCCCCTAAACGGCTTAGGTTCAGCTTGACTCAACGATTTGGTTTGCCCTCAATCGTTCGAATTCGGCTTGCCTCAATAGTTTGGCTCATCCAGCAGTTTGGCTCTCCTTAATAGTTCGGTTCGTTCCGATGGCTCAGCTTGCTTTTATAGTCAATCTTGCCCCATTCTTTATCCAATTATCATTAATTGTTTGTCTAAGTATTTGATTATCACACTTCAAACATGTTTATTTAAAAGTTATTCACTTTCTTATTCGTCTACAAAGGACATCAAATATTTTATCTTTGAGGATACACAAGTTATTATTTTAATCGAAGAATTATTTTTGAGGATTTTTAGTTGTATTTCTCACATTATAAACTTTAGTTATTTATGTAATTCTTTACTCAATAATTGATAAATAATAAATATTTTTAAAATAACAAAGGCTCCAACCATAATCTTTGATTTTGCATCGCATAAACCCTTAACGAACAAGACAACAACTTTTTTTACCGAGCTTGTACGAAAGGTTATATGCGTGTCATAATTTTGCACAAACATATAATTGTTTATTTAAATATAAAAAAATAATCAAAATCATGCCTTAATAATGATTTTACATAATAATAATAATATAATAATTTCATAAACGAACAAACTATTTAGCATAAATTCAAATGTTCATTTAAATTACAAGAAAGACAATATAAATAAATAAAGCTCAAAATTTTTATATTCAAATCTAATTCCACTCAATTCAAAATTTATTAAATTTAACTTAAACTTAAAAATTAATAAATTTAAATATAATTAAATTTGATTAGACTCGACCTCATCTCAATTAATAATTTGCTCGGGTGGTGCGTGGGAGAAACTCGCAACACCCGAGGCCTAAGGGGGTGGTGTCATTCTCGTAAATATTCAATCTCCCTCGTCGTCAACGCGTCCAACCCCTCATACAACAACAAAAAAACCAGTCAAGTAGATTTTCATTGATCCTCTCCCAACTCTCCACAAAGCATGAGTTTCATCTTCGGCAAGAGGAAGACTCCCGCTGGTATATATATATATATATATATATATGCATGTATGTATGTATATATATAAATTTAGTGCTGGAAGGGATGTAGTTTAGTTGAAATATTTGGCAAGTTTTTGACTTATGATGGTAGTTTTGTTGGTTGTTTGATGGTGTGGGGTTGGTTTTGAATGTGTTGTTGCAGAGGTTTTGCGGGAGAATAAGAGGATGCTGGATAAGTCTATAAGGGAGATAGAGAGGGAGAGACAAGGCCTGCAATCCCAAGAGAAGAGGCTTATTGCGGAGATTAAGAAAACTGTAAGCAGGATCAGATGGTATGTTTTTTTTAATATATATAGAATTTGTTAATTGTGAATTATAGTTTTTTTTAATTTATTATTTGGGAATTGACAAGGTAGCCCAGGAGTGAATGCCAGTGTTGATTGATCTCCATTTGATCTTTTTAAGTTACAATTTGGAATTCCTTTTTTAGTTGTGAAAACATGGGATGTGGTAATTAACTAGTGA
>JAURVB010001848.1:0-15209 GCA_033002965.1 Piper betle | reverse complement strand
ATACCTTGCAATTGTTAGGCTTTGAGTTTCTGTCAACATGTTTCGTTTTAATTTCTTTGTCTAGATTGCTGTCCGACATTGGGCTGGAGGGTTACCTAACAGATGACATTAATGCTCTTTCTGAGTTGCAGTCGTTGTGAGTTTCTTTGTTTGAATGTCAGTTGCTTGTACTCAAGTTAGAGCCATCTGCATGATTAGTATGATGTTTGTTTCATTGCAGGGATTTATCTTATAACAGAGGCCTGGAAGGACCCCTTCCTAAGTCAATTGGAAAATTGAGCAAGCTGAAAACCTTGTAAGAAAACTTATGACAGCTTATTTGATTATTCAGAATTCTTCCAGATTCAATCGCATATCATCATAGCTGAGGAATTTTGCTTTCCCATTACTCGTTAGGGTACTGGTCGGTTGCAATTTATCAGGTGTTATCCCGGATGAGATTGGTCTGCTACAAAGCCTAGAATTCTTGTATGTGAAACAAGAGTATACTAAACTCCTGTTTATGACTATTCAACTAGTTTTTGTCCTTCCTCATTACTTCTTATCTATGTGATGAGATGATGATTTTGCTATTCTGTTCATTTGATGATCATGACCATTTTTTGGCACTTGCAGATCACTAAACTCGAACAATTTCCATGGGAGTATACCCCCATCAATTGGTAATTTGGCTAATCTTTATTGGTTGGATCTAGCCGATAATTCTCTTACTGGAAAGATCCCAGTTTCATCCAGTGGTACGCCTGGTCTGGACTTGCTAACCAAAACAAGGCACTTGTATGGTCTCATCTTCATAAAGTTTCTAGAAACAATATGCACTTTGCAGAATTATATTCGGCAATGTGATTTCACATTTCTTTTGCAGCCATTTGGGTAAAAACCAGCTCACAGGCCAGATCCCTCTCAATTGTTCAGCTCAAACATGACTCTCTTACACTTGTATGCTTCTTGGCAAAATTTTTCTAGAATATGCTTAGTTATCTTACGTGGGATAAACCATGGGGTGTTGTTCCTTTACAGATTGTTGGATGGAAACAAACTTACTGGTAGCATTCCTTCAACGTTGGGCTTTGTGAAAACTCTAGAAATGCTGTGAGAATCTCTACTGTGTACTCCTATTTTAGCTCAAACATGACTCTCATAAACGTGAAAGCTGTTGAGTAACATAACATTCGATGCGGACTCCCACTGAATCTTTTTGTCCGAGAAAGCTTTAGTTCAGTCTTCAATTTTATTTTATTTTTGTTTTGTCTCAATCCTACATGGTGATGATCATATGCGGTCGCATTAACTCTACTAATTTAGTGGTGTGCATCCGTTCAGCACTTGGTTTGATGAAAAGTTTAGATGTCGTGTTAGGATATATACATATACACAGCATGTAACCTTCATCATTTGTGTGGCATTGTCGTGTCAATGTGTCTTACACTGATTCATCATGATTATGGTAGGCGCCTTGACGGGAACTCATTACATGGGACTATTCCATCAAATTTCAATAATCTGACTGCCGTAAACGAACTGTAAGTTTAGCTTTTTACCTATTTTTTATTTCATCAAAATTTAGGGCTTTTACTACTTTTTGAGCAACCCTCCTCTTGGTTCAGGCGTTTATCCAACAACAAGCTGACAGGATCAATTCCTGACTTGTCTGGATTGCAAATGCTAAATTACTTGTGGGTAGTATTGTAGCATTGTTGGTACGTTGTTGATTACTATGCTTATCTTTGAGAAGAATAATCATTCTGCATGCAGGGATTTGAGTAACAACAGCTTTGACATGGCAGAGATTCCTTCTTGGTTCTCAACACTAAAGTCTTTGACATCACTGTATGTGCCCTATACTGATATTAGTACCTATCAACAAAACGCAAGATGTATTTTAGAGATGTCAGGTCACCTTTTAAATTACAAGTAAACAAAATCCTCTTTAGAGGTTCTCCTCTCACTCCCTTGTCCCATGCATGGAGTGCCTAATGGACTTATAAGTGCATTTCTGCATTTTATTATTACCTATATATTCTTTGAATTTTACAACTTACAAATGGTATATGCCAGATTTCAGTAGGTTTTGTACTGATGCTAATGATGATAGAAAATCTACTTTCCTTTTTCCCGAGGCTTGTATGTCAATTGTTGAATATGTACAATGTGATCTTACTGCAGTGAGATGGACTCTACAAATATCCAAGGGCAGCTGCCTCAGGCATTACTAAACTTGCCAGAACTGCAGCTTTTGTGAGTGGTAGCTAGTTTGATGGTGTTGTCAATGACAATTATTTTTCTAAAATGGTGCAAATTTCTGAGCTGATGGTCAGATCTTTTGGCAGGCGTCTACGAAGAAACCATATAAATGGAACTCTAAACATTCCCATTCATTTCAGTAATCAGCAGCTTAAAATCGATCTTCAAGACAATTATATTGATCACTTTGTTGGAGAAGAGAACGGCACAAATATAGTGTAATAAATATCTATCATCACTCTTGGAAATATTTCTTTCTGATTAAAGTTATATGAGGGACTTTATATGTAAGGTAGAAAAAATTGTAGGTGCGAACAAACAATATATTTAGGTAGAAAATTGGCTGTCTTAACAAATAACATATAATTCTGGATTCTGGTTTTCTTCAAAATAGTTGATGAAGTTTTCATGATTTCAAAACTATTTTATTCCCTTCAGAATAACGACCAATTTTTAATAGGTTTTTACACATTATTTCATAGCATTTTACAAGAGTTTATCATAAACTATCTTTATTGTATATATCTATGTTGTGGTCAACATGTTTTTATTATTGGGATCAGGGATAGGATCCAATTCTCCATCTGCTTAATCGTACTGAATTGTACAAAATTGTACATGCATGCATCATACATTGTGCACAAACTAAGTGCAGCCTCATTTGTACTTTGAAACGCACTGTAATATTCCTTTGGTTAGTTCTTATTACTGCCAGCTTCAATTAGTGTTTCGAATAACAGTGTAAATTTCAAGTCTGGTTAGAACGTAGAATGGAATTAGGATTGATAGTTATCATAGAAGACTTAAAGGGTTTTTATAGTTATAAATGGAAGATATATCTCAGTTACGGACAGAGTTGAGAACGATAGAAGAAAAATAATTCCAGTTTAATATTTTTCTCTTTTTTTACTCTTAATGTTTCTCATCTAACAACTTCACAATTTGTTTTACTCAGATTGGTTGGTAATCCAGTTTGTGATGAATCTCGAGCAACGTTTAGTTATTGCCAAGTGCTGCAGACATCTGGCCCGTCGTATACCACTAAAACAGAAAATTGTTCATCTATAATCTGCCCTTCACATCAGAAACGAAGTCCAAAATGTAGATGCTCAATACCTTACGCCGGAAGATTGTTTTTTTCATCACCTTCTTTTTCAGATTTCAATAACCCAACGCACTATCACGTTCTGGAAGACTATATTATGGAAGCATTTAAGCTCAACCTGCCTTCAGTAGATTCAGTAGCTCTTGACAACCTAAAAATAGATGCAAATGGCTTTCTCAAAATCCATTTGGAAATTTTTCGAGCTGAGAATGTCTTCAACCACTCGGAAGTTTCTAAAATTGATTCGACACTCAGTAATCAGAATTTCAACCCTCCAACGGAATTTGGCCCCTTCTCTTTTGTTGGAGATACGTACAATGCTCTTGATGGTAGTTTATATGGCACTTTCCTCTTATTACAAACATGCAGAAATGAGAAAATTTTTGTTCTTAGAAATGATTTATTTCTATCTTTTTGTGTAGGAGAAGGAAATTTTAGATCATCAGTTAGCAAGGGAGTAATAGCTGGAGCAGCAACAGTGGGAGGATGTGTTATTCTTCTTGTGATTATTACTATTTGGATTTATGCTTTTAGACAAAAGAGAAAAGCAATAGGGGGTGTGCTATACAGCAATGATTTTGGTTAGCTTCCCCAGGTTTTTTGGCTTGTATATCAACATCTAAAATTGATCTCGACCTCTTATTCATTGTTTGTTAACAGTAAAAACAAGGGAGCAGATTAAGATCAGTGCTAGTACTGTTCTTCGTTTAAAAGAAGCGAGGTGGTATTCCTTGAATGCTCTAAAGGCAAGCACTGACAATTTTTCCGAGGCATGTGAAATAGGACGTGGAGGTTATGGAAAGGTCGGCACAGTGTTATATTAAACTCTCAGAATGATGCTTACCTTCCAGGAAGAAAAGGAATAATTTATTCTAACGTCTGAATTACTCATCACGAACTTGATAACAGGTTTACAAAGGAGTACTTCCCAGTGGACAAGTTATTGCAATAAAAAGATCTCAACAAGGGTCCAAGCAAGGCAGACACGAATTCAATACTGAGATTGAGCTGCTTTCAAGGCTTCACCATAAAAATCTTGTTACCCTTGTTGGGTTTTGTTTCGAAAATGGAGAACATACTCTTGTTTATGATTACATTTCAAATGGTAATCTAAAAGATAGCCTATCGGGTATGTGTGTTATGGTCAATCTTACTCATTTTCTTACTCTTGTTAATATATATACATGCATAAACATATATTTTTATATTCCTTGATAGTTCTATATGTAGATGTCCAATTAACTCCTGAAAAGGCTCATACACATTGTTTCTTGTTTTTCATTCTTACAGGTAAGTCTGGGATTCGGCTGGACTGGAAAACAAGAGTTCAAATTGCCCTTGGTGCTGCAAGGGGTCTGGCTTACCTTCATGAATTAGCTGATCCACCCATAATACACAGGGATATAAAGTCCGGTAACATTCTCCTGGATGAGAATCTAAACGCCAAAGTTTCAGATTTTGGTCTTTCCAAACCCATTGTCCGAAGTGACAAGGTCCACCTTACCACTCAAGTCAAAGGGACTCTTGTAAGTCGTTTGAGTAATATAACTGTTTCAATATTAGGAGCAATTCATGTCAAGCATGATAAAAACCTTCCCCGTGTGGCAGGGCTACTTGGATCCAAAGTACTATATGACACATCAGTTGTCAAAAAGGAGTGACGTTTATAGCTTTGGAGTGTTGTTGTTAGAGATAATCACCGCAAGGGCGCCAATTGAACAAGGCATACATATTGTGACAAGGGTGGCGTCAAAAATGGACAAGGAGAAGGATCTTTATGGCCTTGATGAACTGCTAGATCCTGTACTTGGGTTAACTAGTAGACCAGGTGGGTTTGATAAGTATGTGGACTTAGCAATGAGCTGTGTTGAAGAATCTGCAGATGCTGACAGGCCTACCATGAGCATGGTAGCCAAAGAACTGGAAAACATAGCACATCTGGCTGGGGTTGACATCGATACGTGGTCTAGCAGAGATGGTCCTCGTGCTGATCCCCATGGTTCTGAATCCTCCGACGCTGACAATAATGGCTATTCATTTTCTGAGATAAAACCCAGGTAAAAGTAAGCAAATTCCAGCACTGTAAATTGTATGCAACGAATGTACAATTTCTAGTGTGTTGTAGGAGGGAAGCCGTGCAAGATATGACATGCATGGGATTAATGTGCATTCTTGAAGCTATGGAACTAATACGGTTCTCCACTAAATTTCTCACCTCTAAGTTAGGCATCTTTAATACGTGTTTAAGTAGGTATCTTCTTCTTGGTTGTGCTTGTTGCATGTTGTGAGCAGTTTGTTAGCCACACTGGCTGCATTTTTTGTTTTCTGCTTTAATTAATAAAGGTGTGATATTTGCCACACCGACAGATGACTCTGTTCCCCAGTGCTTGACTACATAAAGAGAACAATCTGAACGAATTCTCTCAGTACATTAACTTTCAACACCATTGCCATCATGTACATGGTTTTCTTCGGAGGAATATCAAAGAACGTGATTAAGTTCTTAATGGAGTAAAATAGTGTCCAGCCACCTGCAGCAGTTTCTTCCCATCACAAAGTTTATTTTCTATTCCTTTTGGTCCTGTCAAAAAAAATGGGGGAGCTGTCTACTATCAAACCCATTGGGAAGGATGCGGAATTGGAGACACGGCAGTGGGGCGTCAAGCAAGTGTGGAAAGCAATAGTGCGGATGATTGATGCAGGAGGTTGCTGGTTGTGGTATTGTTGCTGCTGCTGCTGTTATTATTGCTGCTACTGTTGGTACACTTGCTTGGCTACAGAGAACATACATGATAATCACTTGTGAGGTTATTTCTGCATTCTACTCGATGGAACTAATGAATGTGTAGCTTAGTTTTTGATGGTCTTTTTAGTGTTGAGCATTAATCCTTAAAAACATCTTTTACCCATAAAAATCTAATGTGAGGTTGGCTAACAAAAGGGTAAGCTCTGTCAACCAGAGCTTGTGCCGAGTACAACATGATCAAGAATGATATGCTGTGAGATAAGGGAATTTATCACTGTTGATAAGGGGTTTATTTTATTCTCTAAATGGAGATAGGAACTACTCATCTTATGGAATGAAGCCGACGACAATCTAATGAGGAAAGACAAGCACCATAAAGACAACCATGGCAAGATGGCAGGAGCTTACCAAAACTCATATATCTCTTTCGCCTATAGCTAGAGAGCTAGCTTGAAGTTATACACATGGATGCATGGTCCTCTCTCGAGGCAAAAGGAGAGAATAGGAGATGGGACTCCAGGAATCAACTTGTAGTGCAAAATAGCCTCGAGTTCGAGTACCATTGGCATAGAGAAACACACGTTGCCTTCTCCACTTTGATTCTCATCTTTTAGCTGTCCTACAAAGCGTTCCATCTTTCTCAATGTTTCCGTTTGGTTCATGTCCTGCAAAGCCTGTTAGTATAGAAAAAAAATTTCATCTGTGGCTGCGAATTTATTAACGAAACGATGCCATCAAATTATAAAGTGAAGAACTACGCTACAATATTCAGCGAACGGGAATGTTCAATGTAAAGATAGCTATTTCTAATGCCATACGTTATATGCCTGTTTGCTTCTTGTTTCTCATTCTTATTCAATCTACTAATGAAAAAGGAGTCTCATGTAACAATCTGAAGTTAACCCGATTGTCCAATCATTGCTTCTTCTTCTTCTTTTTCTTCTTCCACTTAATGCCCAAGGGTGTTGATGCATAGATCCCAAACTTAACATCTGCACAAATTATAAATGATAAAAATTTCGATAGTAAGATGTCTTTCCCGACACCAACATTCCTCCTTTATCCAATCATCGTTCTAATGTATAAAAAAAAATCAAGAATGGTTGATTAGTGACGTTTTTCCCATTCTACTTTGTATAAACAAAGTCTTTTATTTTGAGGCATAGTGTCAGGGTAGGTTCCATGTATTCACTAATCTAGGCACATATGCTAAGCTTTACTTTTTAGTGATACTAAACCTTGCCCTAGGTTGATGATGGAATGCAAACCTTTAAAAACAAACGCAATAGGAATAGATAGATTTATATATTCCCAACTCAAGCTAACTAGTTGCCATCCATCCTTCACCACTGAATCTGATTCCCTCCAACTGACACCAAAGGATTCACAAAAAAGAATATAGTAATAATTCACAGGTTGGGTCGATCGATGACACGTCGAAATTAAATTCAAGAGCTATATATCATCCAATCAGCAAATCGAGAAAAGCTTAAGTATATATAAATATATAATAATAAAAGTGAATTCCATTCCCATCAAATATTAATCAACCAGAAAACAAGCAAGAAGATGATGAAGAAAGAAGAAGAAGAAAAGCAAACAAGTGGTTGTGGTCATGACTGATGTTTAGGCCGAATTTGACAATTCAATAACATATTACTTTGCTGATAGGTTTATAAAGGGGATCTTCATCTCTGATCATGTGGATGCTATCCTCAGTGTCCCTTCTCTGGTGAGGCAATTGAAGGATCGTTGCAATTGGTTAGATGCTTCAAATGAGAATTTTTCTGTTATAGTCCTTAAGTCATAGTAATTTTCAATGGGAAGTTTGGTGGCGTACTGATCTTACGCCAACGCTCAAACTTTTGGGTTGGAAACTTTAATGCATTTGTGTTGAATGTGAAGGATTATACAGGACACGATCAATGGAAGGCATGAGACATTAAGAAAGAGATTGCGAAGTTTACTAGGTCTCCAAGTGGGAAATTATTGCAGGTGGAGCCCTATTTGTTGGAGGATCGCCGGAGTTGGAGAGAATGACTAGAGATGAAGCAGAAGAGAAGAGGCAAATAAAATAGGAAGACACTGTAGATGAAGAAATCGGCCGATTTTACTCGAAATCGGCTGATTTAAATCGGATTGGAAGCAATTTGATCCAAAACGGGCGTCGAATCGGGTTTTTTATAAAACAGTCAATGAATCGGCCGATTCACCCCGATTCCAACGGATTGACGGTCGATTCAGAATGGGGGTAAATTGGAAAGAATCTGTTTGTATTGGTAAATGATAAAAATACTTTCGGTATGATATTAAATAAATTATTTACGTATGGGTAAAAGTGAAATCAAAATTTTAAAAACCTAAAATCTACCTCCTCGCCCCTCCCTCCGCCTATCTGCTACTGTTGATCCCTCCCTCGTCCTGTGTGCTGCCACTGACCTTGCCCCTCCCTCCGCCCTTACTTCTCCCTCCGCAGCCGCTGCCGACCCGTGTGCCGTCCCTTGCCTCTGCCCCTCCCTCCGCCACCGCCCCTTGTATCTGCCCATTTGCTGCCACCCCTTCCCCTCCAGCTTGTCTGCTGCCGACCTTGCGTGCTGCCCCTTGCCTCCGCCTCCCTTCCCTCTGGCCTCTGTTTGTAAAGTTGCAATTTTTTTAAAAAAAATTTCATGCTTGCCATTTCTATTTGTTCTAATTTGGTATAAATTTTATGGTGTGTAAATTTTATGAAGTAGAGATGAAGTAGAGAATGACTAGAGATGAAGTAGAAGAAAAGAGGCGAATAAAATAAGAAGACACTTTAGACGAAGAAATCGGCCGATTCTACTCGGAATCGCCTGATTTAAATCGGATCGGAAGCAATCCGATCCGAAACGGGCGTCGAATTGGGTTTTTTATAAAACGGTCGACGAATCGGCCGATTCACCCTAATTCCGACCGATTCACGGCCGATTCGGAATCGGGGTAAATCGTGAAGAATCGGTTTGTATGGGTAAATGATGAAAATACCTTAGATATGATATTAAATAAATTATTTATGTATGGGTAAAAGTGGAATCAAAATTTTAAAAACTTAAAATCTACCTCCTTGCCCCTCCCTCCTCCTATCCGCCACCACCGATCCCTCCCTCCGCCGGTCTGTCGCCGCCGACCTCGCCCCTCCCTCCGCCGCCGCCCCTTGCATTCGCCTATCTGCCGCCGCCCCTTCCCTCCGGCTGTTTGCCCCGCCCCTTGCCTCCGCCGCTGCCCCTTGCCTCTGCCCTCCCTTTGTTGGTTTGCCACCACCCCTTCCCTCCGGCCTTTGTTTGTAAAGTTGTAATTTTTTTTAAAAAATTTTCATGCTTGCCATTTCTATTTGTTCTAATTTGGTACAAATTTTATGCTGTGCAAATTTGGTGTTTGTTCTAGCTGCTGTTTGTTGATGCGGGTGTTGATGATGAATTTGGTGCTCATTTCTTTTTGATATGGTATGATTTTTGCTGTAAATTTTGATATGGTATCATCAGTGTGCAAATTTTTTGTTTGATGTAGGGTATGATTTTTGCTGGTCTTTGGCATTGTTACTAGACAATGTCGCTGTTGATTTTTGCAGATTTGTTGATGGTTGATTACAGAGACAGCGAGGAAGCTTGGGATAATGGTGATTGCAGATGAGGTTTATGGTCATATTACCTTCGGGAGCAATCCTTTCGTGCCCATGGGGACGTTTGGATCCATTGCTCCAGTTTTGACGCTTGGGTCCTTATCTAAGAGGTGGATGGTTCCTGGGTGGTGGCTAGGTTGGCTTGCAGTGACAGACCCTGATGGCATTTTGAAGAAAAACAAGGTGTTTCTGAGCTACTCTTGTTCCTTGGTTGTTAATTCAAGTTTTGGTAGTAAGGCTATTTAGGATTTACGTTCTTTTGCATTCATAGTTGTAAATTGTAATGTAATAGTTTGTTATATATGCTTGTTGCAGATTCTTGATTCCATCCAGGGGTACCTTAATATCTCATCTGACCGCTCCTACCTTCATACAGGTTTTTGATTTATTTATATTATTAGGAACTCTGTGTTTGTTGTCATGATTATTCAAACTATTGGTGCTTGTAGATTGAATGCAATTTAGACATTTTTTTTGGTAGCAGCATGTTTTGAAGTGAAGGTCTCTCTGTTTTCCTACTCAGTTGATTATCAATAACAGTAAAAAATTATCTTAAAATAGTTTTTTTGTGAACACATCATTGACATTTTTTCTGTGAAGATGATAGGATTGTCACTTAAGTTCTTGATGCTTTGGTTATCTTGGAAGTGATTTCTTCTATGTTTACTATATTATTTTAATAATGTTCATAATGCATGTTCTAAAAGCTATCATGAGAATTTCTATGGTGGACAATTTTTATTTAACTGTAGCTGATGAACAACAGTACATAATCATGGTTTGTTGTCTGAAATTAGTGAACCCTTTTGGTAATGTGACTTGAATTACCATTAAGTTTGGTTGATCCTCAATGTCGTCTTGGTCTAATTTGATTAGGCTGCACTTCCTCAAATTCTCAGTGAAACAACAGATGAGTACTTCAGAAAGATAACTCAAACATTGCAGCAAACAGCCGACTTATGTTACACCAAATTAAAAACAATTGACTACCTTACTTGCCCTCATAAACCAGAAGGTTCCATATTTGCAATGGTCAGAAAATATTATCTTTATAAATAAACGTGGTTTGTTTTTTTAATTAGAGATGACTTTGAGTTATCAGCTAATTTGAATTAATAACTTATGCTATATGCATGCTTAATGTAGGTCAAACTCAATTTGGCTCTTATGGAAAAAATAGATGATGATTTGGATTTTTGCTGCAAGCTGGCCAAAGAAGAAAAAGTTATCATTCTGCCAGGTAAGATAGTTGTAAAATTAACTCATTATTTCATCAATGATTCTTCTCTTGTCTTATAAATGTATATAATTTTTTCGGGGGTACATTTCCTAGAAATTTTGTGGTATAATGAAATCTAAATATACTGGTTTTTGAAAATTGTAGTCTTGTGATAATAAATAGTGATGATATTTTATACTTGTATTAAACTATAAACTTGTGTATTTGTATTGAGAAATTTTATAATTATATATTTCATGTATTTATGTTATACATTGTCAAATTTTTTATATGACCAATTTAGACCAATTCGAACAATTCAACTGAATCGATTCTTGACCAACTTATACTGATTCGATTCGATTTAGTAATTTCTTCGAAAACCGATTCCGATTCCGATTCCGATTTTTACATAATGATTTAGGGCCTCAGGTATGCCTCCTTTGCAAGGATGGCCAGCCAGCCCATCATGCGCATGGTGAAGATCACCACAACGGAGCAAATGTAGAAGGGATGGTCGAGCATGGTGAAGAAGAGATCGGAGGACGAGGTGGTACTGGCGGAACAGCCCTTTTCACTTGCTTTGCAATCCTAAGTAAATTACAAATTAAAGCACAGGAATGATGGAATCTTTTTAAGTAAATTGCAATCATTATCACTCTAGATCGCTACTGCCAAAGAATTGTGGGAGTCTCGAGGAGGTTGATTATCGGAGACGGCAGAGAGAAAGAGGTTTGCTTGTGGGAGAAACTTAGAACGTGGGGAACGACAAAGGCAAGGTTTATACACACACATGATGGTCGAACGGTTCTCTTTGCCATCGCTCCTTGCCAGAGGAAAAATTTCAACAAATCTCCCCTTTCCATTGCAGGAAGACACATGAGTTGGTTATAATATCATGCGATCTATGTGAACATACTGTATTGACGTTGTCAAACTTTGTATGAATTGGACGATCTATAGTTCGCAAGAGAGTAGGTGGCAACACCAACTATATTTGTCTTTCTCCCTAATTGAAGACCTCTAGTAAATATCCCCATCCTCTTTGGAGAAACATCGTGAGCTAATTTCCACTTCTAACTCATAGACTTTGCCTCCTCTTTTAGTATTAAACCACTTTCAAATAATTTTACCAAATTACAAACTCCAGTGGTCATCGGTAAAATATTCTCCCCGTCTTACTCACCATTGACCATCTTTTCTTTGTGGATATAAACTCCACTAAAGTATCATCGCAAAGCTTCCTTTTTATCACAAACCTCTACCTTATTATGGCTAACATGTTGACACCGCGCTTTCTTAATAGAACCACCACCAATGACAGCATTTTGGTTTTAGACCCTTGCAACACTATTCTATGAAGAATACAACACTTGTTCCTTCTGGCAACAGGAGACCATTTCAACAACTTTCATACCTCATTGGCAAAGTGTAAAACAAACTCTCTATCATCTAATTCTAGTAGACATCAAATTCAACCTTAAGTCTAAAATATGTCTCACATTCCTCAAAACTAGTGTATGACTCATATTAATCACAACTCTGATATCCCATTGCCAACAACCTTGCACTTTTCATGATAACTTATCTTCAACTCTCTAAAGAGCTTGTATCTGATGTGGCATGAAACAAAGTTTCAAAGTTCACCACCCAGCTTTCAACAATAAGTAGAACCGCTACACTTATTCACACAAGAGTACCTCACCATCAATTCTCAGTCGATTAAATTATTTTCTTTCTATATTCTTCTTCTTGATTTTTCTTTTGTTCCTTTGTTGTTCATTTAAATTGTAACAATTTTTTTAATGTGATCAACCTCTTACAATAAAACGCATGATGTCCTCTTTTTACTTGAAATTGTCATTGCTTGTATCATTATTATTTGCCTTCCTTGTTTTACCATTGATTTCTTTTCCCATCGCTCCCCACGGGAGGAAAAAATCCAACACAAAGCTTGGTTGAAAGAGGGGAAAAACGAAGTCAAAGAAAGAGAAGGTGGAAAAAGACCTGGAGGACTAGTTTTGGCACAGAAAAGGATGTGTTTCGGTTTGCGAAGAAAATAGAATGGCTTTGGATGGGTTGGCTAACAAATCTTTGAACTCTTAGAGAGTTAACGATCGGGAAACAATTCATAGTCGTATGACCATTAAATTCGAATTCTCGAACATTCATGCATACAATGGGCCTATTGGCCATCGTCACCAACGCGATAGCATGGTCCGTTACGGACTGCAATCCCTTTTCGACGAGTTTAGGCGGCGATGGCGGTGCTGGCCGGCGGTGATGCATGTGATGGCAGCAACAAGGTCGCTGGCGGTTGGGGTGGAGAGCAAAAACAAAGGAGGAGCGATTGTCGGAAGGGGAGAAATATGGGAGGTTGGGGGTAAAGAAAAATGATTTGATGGTAATTTTATAATAAAATTTTACTCGTTCCCGACTCAAGTAAATATTATGAAATAAATCTAAAAAAAATGACTCGTTCTCGACTTGAGTCAATATTACGAAATACATCCTAAAAATATAGTAAAATGTCATAAAATAAAATAATCGAGTTCTAACTCAAATAATATGCTCTAAACTTAATAACCCACCTAAAATTAATAAATAACGCATCTTAATGACGTGAACGACATAAAATTAATTCTACGATCCACTATAGATAAACAAATAAAAATAAAATAAAAAATTGGTCATTCTCAGAATATGATGACATTTTATTTTATTTTTATTACAAAATTCTAACAAAAAATGAAATAAAAAAATTGTCCATAAGAAGTGAGTCAATTTTTTATTACAAAACTACCCCTGCCCTAAAGGCATTTCTTTACCCGACCTCCCATGTTTTGCCAACCAGCGATGCCGCCGACCATTGTTGTTGCCGCTGCAACCAGTCAAGTTTTTTATATTTTTTGGATTTATTTTATAATATTGACTTGAATCAGGAGCTAATTAAGTTTTTTATATTTTTTTGGATTTATTTTATAATATTGATTCAAGTCAGGAGCGAGTAAAATTTTTATTACAAAATTACAATCAAGTCATTTTTCTTCACCCCTGACCTCCTCTGTTTCTCTCTTCGACGATCACACCCCCCCCCCTCCTCTATTTTTGCCACTGTACCTAGACCGTGGGAAGGGGGAGCTGCTGGATTAAAATCCAACGGCCAACGGCCCACACTCTGCCCACGTTGAAGTGTGCTGCCTATATATATATATAATGACTAATCATTTTGAATTAAGCCGATGGACTTACATCTCATGATATATAAGAGCTAACACACTGATCAACAGATGCATTCTATCTACCAACATATTTGCCACGTCTACAAAAGAGCCTGAAAAAGATAAGATAAAGGCCCATGACCTTGTTTGTAAATACTAAAAAGGTCTAAATATAGGTTTACATACAACCTAGTGTGGTCTATAAAAAAAACTTAGAAAAGACAAATATAAAGGCACATGATCTTATTTATAAATAGCTCAACAGAGACATAAACATAGGTTAACATACAGCTTAATGTGACAGTTCATATACAGCCTAGTAGGTACACTTGCGGGGAGTATTCGAATAGTCGCTTACACGTGCATGAGAGCATTAATATAGTCCCACATCTTTACGTGAAATGAGGGTTCTTAAGCTGGCTGCCGATATGACTCCAGCAATGCCGAGGCACATTTGCGAGTTCAAAGAGGCCGCAGTATACTTGCGGTGGCCATTGGAGTTTGACGTAAAGAGGTCTATGGTGGTGGGGCGGCCAGGAGATTTGGTTTAATGTGGCCTTCTAAAGTGGCAACTTAAACTGAGTCTTATAATGTCGAGGCACAATTGCAAGACTAGAGAGAGGCAACAGCAGGCATGGAGGTTTGATCCAAAGAGGTTTCTAATGGTGGTGGTGTTGGATTTTGGACGTATATATATAAGTATATATTTGTATCATATATTATTAATAAAGTTTGGACCTAAATTAAATTGATCTATTAAAGTTAAGGTTAATGAGTCATTAATATTTAAGATAAATATGTAGAGATATCATATATTTAAGATGAGTATAGATAAATATGTGTAGATATCGTTTTTGTAATCTCTAATTTATGATGGGTTAAATTAAAATTATAAAAGATAAGGATAAATACGGTTATGTTCCCGAATTTGCATCGTAATTTTTCTTTTCTGGTATCCCATCATCCAGGAACTCTGGCTTTGGAGAACCGGTACAGAATTTAGAAAATCAAAACCTAAAGAAGTGAAGAATCGT